>JAODIE010010497.1:0-160199 GCA_027575565.1 Diploeciton nevermanni
TTAAAGGTTGGGATGATTGGTGAAGAGTTTTATTGTTAGCTCAATTGCGTTTGACATGTTGGGATGTCTTAATTTGGTAATGATTCTAATTGCTCCTCGTTCGTCCACTTCTAAGATGCAACAGCCATGCACATGCATCCATAATCTAGAATAAGCCTACAGACAGCTTTATGAAGTTTTGGTATATTTATATAAATCACTTTAAATTGATATTCTTTCTACGAATTCTACTTGATTACAGTATGTGTTTGATATATCATTTGATGGTTTACTCTAGTTATGCATTTGCTTTCTCTATGGCGTTTCTTTCTTCAAGTACCCTTAAGAAAAGCCTTTTTAGCTCACAATTATAATAATAACAAATATACCAGACAATAGTTAATAATCACATCAGAAGTAATTTTAAGCCAATCAGTTTATTCACAACTTTTGCATATTTTTATCTTGATTGATAAAAATTCTAGAAATACAAACTTTGTATATGTTGAATTCATTAACAATATAATTAGATTCTATCATTTCTACAGGGGTTATTTATTTATGTTTGCATCATTTTAGAAGGAATTGAAGTTGTGCAGAATCAAATTTTGTGTATTTCTATTAAACTTTTAGGTACATTAATTAAAAGTACAATTAATTATTGTTAATTTGACAGCCCGTTCATCGAAATCAATTACCAAGTTCAGGAATAAATTAACATTTAATCTTTTCAGGCATTTAAATTTGTCTATTTAATGTGCTGCTCTTACCTACAATAAAACTAGTTTGGAAGGTAATATTTTCGTTGGAGAATTAGTTAGAGATGCCACTGTATCGCACGTTCGGAAATTTGTGAGAGTTGTTTACGCTTTTGGCCTAGGTAAACAAATCTGAGCGAACAGTGTGTTGTTTTGTGGGCTCATTTAAAATCTATTTATATTAGTAAAAACAATTTATTCATTTACTTTTAATTGAATCATCAATTAAAATTGAATTTTAATGAATTAATTATATTCTTTATCATGATTCAAACGAAAATATATTGTCACATTTGAATTTAAGTCTAATTTAAAAGTCTATAATCAATATTATAGCCACTACCAATTACATTATTTAAACATTAATTAATTTTTTTAAACAAAAATGTATGGGGCGGCAGAAGGATAGCCAGTGTCGTGTTTATGTTGAACATATTTTGGAGTCAATTTCATCAATTCTGCTTGAAGTAATTCATTTTCAGGGTGGCAGTTCTCGAACATGTAGAAGTGATTAAAGTATGTACATGGTATGTCAATCGTTGCCTACACCAGAAATAGTTGTAATGTTTTGTTTATGTAAGCTCTATAAGTTTGTGGAATGCATAATGTTTCAATTTTTATCGCAAAGTAATTTTGTTGGTGCTCTCTTTCGACTGATCTTTTCATGCCGTTGGAAACTTTGTTTTTCAGTTTCATTCCTAAGAAGTTAGTGCATTTGTAGAGCGGTAACATGACAATTCATAGTACTGTGTATTTAACGCATTCTAGGCTGACTTTATTAATAATCAATTTATCAGAGATGTTGTCAAACTTAGTTTGAAACTTCTTTAACTGTTCGTTTCTTGTGATATCCTTTGAACTGGATTACCTTAATTTTTCACTTGTTTATTCTCTCTCCAAATTTATACCTTTATAATCATGAAATTAAATCTTTGCAGTTTTATATCCTATTTCTAGATAAAGGCGCGATCGATAGAATGCACTTTTATGTCCGTTGGCGGCCGCACGTAACTTACAGCTCATACACCGATATTTCCGCGATATGTACTGCGAATTCGGAAAAGTTTTTCAATCTAAGCCACGTCGCCAATGTCTGCGCCTCGCGCCAAAACGAATTTCAATCCCGAAAGTATCATGCCAAGAGGAGAGATGCAAGTGCATGCCCTGCCTCACTCACACACTGCACTTTAGATTTGCAAAATTAAAACACGTCGACATTGGAGCTTTGATTGAACCATGTGCCGCCGTCCGGGTTCATGCCGAAGCCCGTTAATGGACATCAAACACGCGATGCACCCGAAGACTTTTCACCCCCAGCCGCCGGCGGCGCAGAAAAAACACATGGATGTTAATCGAACATAAATCAAAACGCACGATTTAATTGCATTTAAATTGCTTGTAGTTTTTCATGTCGGGCACGTTTTCATGATTCAGCTTGCGGCGAGGTTCGTGCCGGAGGCGGCATGCGCTCGTACATCATCCCGCTCATCGCCTGCTTTTCTACACGTCGTTTTGTGTTATTTTTTAATTAAGTAATTCTCGCACAAATATTTATCCAGTGCGCACACGCTTTTTTGCCTCAACGCAGCACGCGTGCTTACGTCGTTTTCTGATTTTCTGCTGCTGCCTGCAGATTCCAGCAGGGAGTGCAATCGATATCTGCTGATTCAGCTTTGGGTTGAATAATCTGAGGATACTATGGGGATTATTATTGCGCATTGTGCGTATAGATTTTCACGTTTCGACGAATCGCTCATAATTAATGGCGCGTCGTAAATTAGAGATTATCGAAGTTGTATTGATACATGTTACGTATTTGTTCGCTGTGCATGTTTGTTATGCGATTGCCGCTCCACCCTAAGCGCATTTGTCATAAGTTATGGTGAAAAAGTGACATACGTTTTGTTTCTCCTGCTGCGCAGCACTTTTCTTGTGAGAAGCAAAAGTGCTGAATTAACTAATTGTAACATCACACAGAGTAACATCAATTAACTGTTATTTGATATGTCGCACAATTAGAACACTTAAACATTGTAAACAAGAAATTAGTCGATTTTCAAAATGATTGAAAAGTACAGGTAATCACCTGGGATTTCATATGGTTTATTTAAAACTATTTGAACAAGCCGTTGAAAATTTCCCCGCTCTGTAGCTCAGTCGGTAAGCCGTCTGACTGTAGCGGTGATAGCGAGGTAAATATTCTGAGGACACGAGTTCAAATCCTGCTGGGGGTATATTCAATATAATATGTAGTCCTACAGAGAGAGTTTGGTCTCAATGACTGCTAATAAGCCTGGTAGTTGGCACAGCATAATAGAATGGAAGTCAAGTGCGGTCTCGGTATTCGGGATGGTTGCAGTACGCTTCAAAAATAACAAAATATTGAAAAAATATTAGAAGGAATTCTAAGAATATATGTCTTTACGATTAAGGTATTAATAAAACTTCGGTTTTCTGATATTTATTTAAATTTCTGATAGTTAATTCAATTATTTCTTAAATGGTAGAATAATGTCTTAAAACCATAAAGAAATGAATAACCAAGTAGATCATTCGTCATGTTAACTGATAATTAAACAGCAGACACTTTCTCTCAACGTTTTTCTCGTCTTGGAAATGCGTGCTGGAGAAACTAATTGTTTCACGTTCCCAGGTTAATTGGAACCCGTGTAAAACGACTTAGCAAGCGGTAATTAACTATTTGTTTTGCTCAAGACTAACAACGTTGACCTTAGTGGAGAAGTAAAATTATGTGCGTGTTAAGTAAAGTTTGCACGAAGAGTGAAAAATGAAGGTGGTAACGCTCGGTCGATTACCGTAAGGAAAATATGAACTAAACGCGCGATTTTTTCCCGGCGGCGGCAAAAAATAGAATGGTCTCACTATCATATATCATAACATGTGCGGCGCTGCGATTGTACTAACCGACGGCTTTTTGCAACGATGCGAAAGAATTTGCATTCCTGCAATTTTACAATTTTTCCCACTATAATTACGGGTACGGGCGGTCGATGCGTCTCGCGCTAGTGTACTTTTCTGCCCCGTTCGACCCCATAAAACTGGCGTGCCACATAGAAAACACAACACAAGCTGAATTTCCACCTGTATAGTAAGTGTAAATCAACGTTTAATTATGCTTCGAAAAGTTTCATACCAGGTCGTGCGGTTTGTGGAAATTATTTAGAATCCAAGCGTATTTTCAAAATCCATTTTAGATCCTCGCCTGGGTTTTCATCAGCCCTATGGACACCCGCGCGCGTTGTTGTGAGCTAGGTGCACCAGGGTGCACTTAGACTAATTGAAAACGCGTTCCTTTTCGAGCCACGCGGGAAGCGCTATCATATTGTGTTGCAACATGGAAATCAACTTGCGAGCAGTGCATACTTTTGAATATTGATGTTATAATATTATGACATTCGAATATTACAATTTAGGCATTCGTGCAGTCTGAAAAAGCGTACAGAAAAAATAAAGAAGTATAAATAAAAAAAAAAAACAAAATTTATTTTCTTAATTTACTCATTCTGAGAAGCTCTGAAGAGTTGAAAATTTGCTACTCAACCACGATATAATCTTATTTTTTATGATGTTATAAAGTAAAACCTAATTGAAATCGGAATCATGATTCAGTGACATTTTGCGACAGTCACGTGACTTCCGTAATTAAATAATTTTATTAGCTAAATTAACCTAAATCTTTAGAGTTACTGAATATGTTAGATACATTTTTAAAAGTCGTCTTTCCATCATGCCGTTATGTTGGTTCTGTAAAATTCCTAGCAATCTAATTCTAAAATATAAAATCAATGTTTGTGCTGTTTTATGCAGTGCGAATAAATTATTGTACATTTCATACAAACATGTAAAATTTTTATTACAAAATACTATCAAGATTTGCCAAGCAATCCAAGTTAGCACTTTAGAAAATTGTAAGAAATGCAATGATCAAAATTCATTTTCTTAATTCACACTTTGTAAAGAGATAGGAAGTACTAAGTTTTGCCACTTCAACGTAATTTACGCTTTTATAGCACGTCAAATTGAAAAGATTGAAAAGTTGCCAGTCATGAAGACACGAAAAATACTCAAAGCGCGAAGGATTCAGATGAAGTAGATGATAGCACCAAATAAGTAGTGCTATCTGGAGGCACTAAAAGCGGCGAAGTCGGGTCTATTTTTTGTTTTATGTGCGTAACAAAGTCGACTTTTACGACTCGACGAAGGCGCTCTCGTTTTCCTCATTTCGCTGCGACGTTTACCATCCACTTTGGCAGGCGGGCTCGTTTCGCAAAATTTTCTTACGTCCGTCCTGCTTCCGACGTGCTGCTTCGAATAAAACGACAGCAGTAAATGCGCAAATAATGCCCCGACCGTTCCAGAAATTTCCGAAACAAAATCGTTACTAATGTGGGCCCGATACACTTTACTTTTGTAGCGCTCCAGTAAGGAAATAAAAATCTTGTTGTGACTAGCTACTCATTGGTGGATTGCCGCTAAAATGAGTTCTTCTTTGCCTTTGATCTTGAGTCTTTGGAAAACATCGCTATAAATACCTCGCACGCCGCGTAGACGACACTATTCTTGTTCGATGGCGTAAACAATTTCTTCGTGTCTCGTCTCGTTTACAGCCACAACTGGGCTTTCGACAATAGTTTGACTTGTGGATTGCGTGCATCCGCCGTTTTGCGTGTCGTTCGACCCTTGCGTCGTGGAAATCCAACAATGCCGGCGTTGTTTTCCCATAGCTCTTTATTGTCGTATGAATACCAGGAATGTAAAAAGCATGTTATTCCAATGTGATTTAATAGTTAAAGAGCCATTATAATAATAATTTAGATTAATTTTGTTTTTCTTTCGTGTTATTTTCTTTCTTTGGGGGTAATTTCATAATTTACATCTACACCACTACAAACATTCTTGAACCTTAGTATGTTTCGCATTAACGAATGAATAAAAGACAAAAATATTAGATTGGGAGTTAACGACTTATGATCATGAAAGTAATATTATTACCACGCCTGTAAGGAATACATATAAAGTTTATTATAACACTTAGTAAATATTAATTTCTAGAATGTTTTCGGCTTGTTGTGCTTGTTGCCTATAGCTAAGTTTCATCTGCATAATGAATATTAAACACTTCGTAACCACACTTAACAATATTCTGAATTTTATTCTAATAATTTTTATCAATATTTTATTAATTGTCAACTAATTAATTTACCAGTCACTACGCAGATGGCTCGTTCGTCTAAGGATATGATTCCCACTTCGGGTGCGAGTAGTCTCGGCTTGGAACCCCAGACGAGCCCGTTAAAGATAGTGCAAGACACAAATAATTTCAAGAATATTTGTGTTCAGCATTCCATGAAATGTGCATTTAGTTTAAATTCTCGTTCTTTTCTTCTGAGATTAAAACATCAATTAAAAAAATGATATGATAAATTTATATCAACAATTCAACCGCATTCCAAGTAAGTCAAATTACATTATAATTTGAAAATGAGCTAAGCAATGAGTAATGACCGTAATAAAACCCTGACGGAAAAAAGCCATTGTAGGGATTGTAGTTACATTTCCTATCGGGAGTGCGGCAATCTTCCCGTAATCTCAACACCCGACAAGCCGCGTTCCAATCCACCGGTGCACGCATTATACAAAAAGGGCATTATATTGTATAGTATAAGAGAAAAAGTGTAGATGAACGCACCCGAAATTTGTCCCCTTATGACTGTTACACGCACACAAAAATGCAATAACTTCTGCTGCGAGCCGCGAGGAGTGACTTTACGTACGCTTCCATTCCGCAATGATATGAATTGTTACCGTGTTACTAACGCGAGAGCGAAGAACTCGAGACGTCACCAAGCACGAACCTGCAACATAAAGTCGAATAATTTTGGCCTGGGGAGCAAACTTGCTCGAGGGCACATAAGGTGCGAGTGCCGCAGGTCTGAAATATATAAGCACGAAAATCTGCCATGCGTACATTTTTTGCAATCGTCTAGTGTTCAAGTGCGTTGGAGAAAAGCACCTCCGAGTAGGATGGAATCCTAACATTGAGATATGTCGGCAAATTACCTTTCTAGCGTAAAATATAACCCTATTTCCAACTAGGAAATCAATCTAGAGAAATGATAATAAGTATCTCCGGCATTAAAGTCAAACCAAGCACTTCTACAGGGTGAAGATGATATTGTCAATTTTTTTATGTTATTTTCTGTATATACACTGTATATGATAAGTGGTATTAGGTCTTCGTGGAATAGTGGTAAGTTTACCGTAGTCACAGGCCACTTCCGCTCACTTCCGACGCCACTAATAATAATTCTCGAAGTGATTAATGCATATTGCGTTGTAACTTGGAACCACTCGGAACATCTAGTAGGATAATAACATTTCGGGAAAGTTAGGATTGAAATATTGACACAATTTCTGACGAAAACTTTGTTGGAGCACAAGGGAGGGCATGGGGCAAGCAAAAAGGACGTCCCGGCTCTTCTCCAGTAAATTGAAGCACATTTTCTATCCTTTCCAAAGTACATTTTTTATCTAGCATGTGTGCTCGTACGACGGTGCCCATTTCGTTTCATTTGGGTTTTGCTCAGCATCGAGTGAATGGATGCAAGGCGACCAAAACGAAGAAAAACACATTAATAAATTAACCCCGTTGGGTTTACGCTATATTCTCCGATTAGCTTCTTCGGCATTCTGTTCGTTTCAGGTGTCTTCATCTAAACTATTTCCTTTTGGCGTTTTTCTTCGAGTCGTCCAAGGTTCTAAAGGTCCTTAACTAGAAGATGGAAATAAACTACACACGATTATACAAATAAGGTCGACTTTAAATCGAAAGTTAATAATTGGATCGGATTACCACTGTTTTATTTCAAATGCTTGGCGTTTTCTTTTTTTTTTTTTTCGTTTTCTTGGAGTTTGGCTAGAACAGTCCTATCTACTTATTTTGAATGATTTACGACGCTGCACACGCCGGACCAAATAAGTTAATCTTAATCACACAGGTGTTCCATGAATAATTTAGCGGTATATCTTGATTACTCTCCCGAAACAAATAAAGATTACAAACTGATGGGATCACTGATTTACAACAATTCAACAGAGCTGTTTAAGTTTTTTTGTTCTCGTTGAATCATATGCATATGAATTTGCTTTAGATAGTCGGTCGCTAATAAAGATTGACATGTGACAAGGCGTGCAGCGTGTAGCCTCCCACGGGGTTGGTTATTACACTGCGCCGCACGCGCGAATTTGCATTGTTATTTTATTTCCCGCACCCAACATTGTGTCACTCTTTTAGTATTCAATTTTCACGCGCCGCAAACTGTCTATCTGTGCATTGTACAATGTGAACGTACGCGATAAAATTTACCACCAATGTTAGTGTTGGCCCTTTAAGCCATCACCGCTGGAAAAAGTACATTCGCCACGCGTGCAATTCGAAGCGTACGTTGTGTCGCTGTCATGTGTGCAGGGTTTAATTATGCCAACAACGCCGGGAACATTGGGGAAGCCCAGCGAAAAGTCGTCTCGGGGCTCGGATTGACGCAGAGACAAGGGAGCGAAGATATTTGTGCCGTGGCATTCCGCCGTCTTCTATGCAAGGGGTGCCTTTATTACGCAATTTGCTCTTTGATTTCGGGCGTCCATCTCGAAGTCGACTAGCGAATAAAAACTATACGATAAATGTAGAAGTAGGCTTGCGTGGAGGGACAATAATCCACGACGATTTAGACGCAATGTCGCAGACCCCAAAGTAATTCAATCGAAATTATGCAATTTAACGGGGGTGATTTTTTAACAACGCAGACCACCGCCTAGGGATGCGATGTCTAACCAAGCGTGAATGCTCTTTTCATGTCTAATCTATTTATACGTCTTTCGTTTGCCAGCAAGATGAGAACTAAGACGTTTTTATTTATTGCGGATTTTTTACGATCGCAATATGATTGAAATTAATTGCATTCTGCATTGATCCCTAAAAATTCAGAAGAGCAGTTGTTATCGGTAATATGTGGATATTAGGCATGGTATTAATATCTTTTATGCACAAATTGTTCTTACTTATTTCTAAAATTAGATAATCTATTGTATGAAATTAAAAATTCGATTTTTTGGAGTAAATTGCATTAAATTATGTTTATAATGTAAATGTTTGTAATGTAAATAATGTTTTTAATAGTCTAATTAATGGAATGACCATAGACGAACTATAATGCAAATTTGCAGAACATAAATTGTATTATGAAAAACATGGATCGTAGAGATCAATGCAATATTTAGTATTTTAACCGAATTATATAAATATAGAAGAATTTTGTTTACAAATTCGTTTACAATACTTCGAAGTTTTTCTATAACAAATTTATTTACCATATTATAGCTATAGAATTTTATTTTAATTAATACTGTAATTAGAATAAATTTTATAACTTTCTTTATAATGTCGTAAAACTAATGCAAAATAGAAATAAATTACGCAAAGTAGAAACATAAAAGAAAATGGAAAAAGCTAGATAAGGAGAAATTAAAGAAGAAATGAACTAGGAATTTAGTAATAATCTTTTTGTAGATATTGTTTGATTGCTCATTTAAATTCAAGATCTGACTACAAATGCATCGCCAATCAAAACAATTTCATATAAGAATAATCTTGTAAATAAGATGTAACAACAAATATCAGAAAGGCAACTTATTTTAAAACTAAATTAACTGAAGTATATACGAAGTCTCTCGACACCTAGTGTAACGATATTTGCAATCTACATGTTTGTTTCATTTAACTGCTTTTTTTGATTCTTGCAAACGAATTGTTATTCTAGTGTCCGAAGATCTCCGCGTGAACTAATGATCACATGTTGTTTTCCCAGATTTAGATTTAGATTACTACCCTTCTGGGTGCACACCCTCGATGCACATTTCGCCGCTGTTAAAACTTTACACTTTGTATAAATCCCTTCGACTTTATCGGAATAAATAGCTTTGGCCCTGCTCCATTGGCCGTCTCCTCTATTGATAGTTAGAATCACTTCGACGATGCAGACCCGGCTTTGTTGGTTTTAAATTTCTCGCAATTCACTCTCACCCATGCAGTCGCTCCATATAATAACGCTTATGTATTGTATACTGAACGGCAGGCTTTTAAAATTCAAAATCCAATTATCCCGTTCGTTGCGAATGAACTCCCACGACGCGTTCGCGACCTACCCTTAGAAAATCGCGAGCAGCAGCGTAGCTTCATCTTCAGCCCAACAATGCCGGCGCTTTTTGTGCAGCTCGCTTTCCGCTTATTTTGCTTCTTCATCATTTCGCGCTCGCACACTTTTCTTAATTTCTTCGTTGCTTGAGCACTATCTGCTTGGCAGCGGCGCCTAGGAAGCACTTGTCTTGATAATGCAGAGCTGCTTAGTCGGAGTTCACAGCGATAGTTGCAACGTACTCGAGTTTTTCGGAGCGAAATAAAATTAAAAACAGCGCAATAAGTGCGTGTTTTCTTTGCCCGTCGAGCTCCAGTGCCGTTGTATGAAGCCTCTCGACACCTACTCTAATAACCGTGTACACTGAAGAAAATTGAAAAATTAAAACGTTTCCACGAAGACTATGTTCGTTGTTGTACTGTGTTTGCTCAATGGCGTCGCTGCGCTAGCTGCTTGCTGAAAAATTCATCGCACGCCGCTCCACGAATGAAAATAGAAAGAAGCAATTACAATGGGCCGAGGACAGGAAACGGGACACGCAAACCGTAATTTCCAATTGCATCAATATCAATCGCTCTTTGCATTGTGCACGACAGTGGTGCAATGACAGTGCTACGGGTAAATTATTGGAAACATTTTAAATTCTGTGCAAGTACTTGCAGTGAGTTGACATAGACATACAATTTTTATAGTCACCTTATTCTATTTGTTGCAATATTAATTTTATTAGCCATTTGTTGAAATGGTTAATTAAGTCTTGTTGTTTTTGAAGCAGGCTGCACGCGTAAGGAAAGCAATGCAACCCTTTTTACTAGCACTTAGCTTCAGACTATTTAATACCGAATTTCGAAAATTAACGCAAGCCGCAAACGGCATTAATTCAATCAAATTTTATCTAAATTTATCGCCGGCCGCTCCATATTAAAAGCGTTATTGTAACATTCATATTTCGCGCTTGGGCTGCTCGTGCGAATCGAGCTAATAATTGATAGATTCATAAATTAATTTTACCATTATTTGCGCTAGCGTCTCTGTCGGTATGGCAATTTCCAATTGGAAGCTTGATCCCGGCGTATTAATTGTTAATTACGTCAGTTTGGCTACTAATTGTGTGTGTGTGCTTATTTTCCAATCAGCTTATTAGTCATTGGCTTCCTTTGCGAGAAATCTGCTTTTTTACAATTGTAATTAAATTTGTTTGTTGCAGGTGAGCGCAGATCCAACTCAACGCATTGATCAACGCCAGGTCTAGCCGCGTTATTGATTAGTCTGTGAGTTAATTGTATTCGATTAAAATCAACAGCGTAAAGATCACACGGCTTTCGTTTTTCCACCCGGATGAGGTCGGAGGGACAACGTGCGACACTCCCTTGTTAATACGCAGCTGTCGGCTAATAGTGGACTAGTCGCGCAAAAGGCAATTTGTGCCAGTCCGTAATCTGCTTCCGATTCGTAGAGCGTCGCGACCGTTCCCGACATGCTGCCCCCGCGCACAGCCCTTTTCCGCACGTACGCCCAGCGAAAAAATAGCTATTTTAAAGAATTACTAACTGTGCCACTTTGAGCATGTTTGGGGAGCGCAAAACCCTGGTTTCGATTACTTTATACGAGTATACTTTCTGTAGATTATAGGACAGTGCCGTCGTCTACTACAATTGGAAAATCGCTTTTTCACGTAAAATGTGACAATTAGTAGACACATAAAGATAATAGCAATGGAGTGCTAACGAACCATCCCCCATCTTTGACAGAGGTAAATAATCATGTTACATTCCACTAAACTTGTTAGGGTGGCAAAAAACAGGTGGAAACGATCTAGCGGCGTCCAATTCGCGTTGAATGAAAAATGTTCAATTATGCACCTGAATTTCGGCAGCGTGTTCTGCGAGCTCTCTTAATTGCGTGACATTCCTGGCATTTTGTTCGGCAATTTCTAATTGATATAATTATTTCTGCTGGGGCGATGGGAAATTCAACGAGAGGATGAAATGCTCTTTTAAAAGCAATTTGACTGTTAATCTGGAGTTTTACAAAAGAATTCATCGTTTATTGCATGTGCGCGCCATCTAGCGGAATGTAGGCCAAGCGTTCAAAGTAGGTGCTAGTCATAGAGTAGGAATATCCGTCTATACGGCATTGTGCAAGACTGCACGAATATAGAGAGAAGGAAAGGTTTTGGCGAGTTTTGGCTACGGGCAGTTTCTCTCTCATGTTTTTGCTAGTGCCCACAAGAGCACTCTGCTAGTTGTACAAACGTGTTTTCAATCTTTCTGGTGTAGTGAAAGAATTAAACTCCTGAAATATTTCAATTAATCGTCGAATCGTTGATTATTTTTTGCTTAGAAACAAGGTATTATGTTAATTACTTTTGAATATTTTTTCAATAGTTGATATATGCAGTCCAAAAGTAAAATGGACACGAAATTACAACGTTTAATGATTGATATACATAATTAATTAAACGCAAACTCCGTCTATTATTACAATTCAAAGCGATTACACTGAATGCTTGTCGCACAATCCAACTCCGTTAGCATCCATTAATAATTAATGTTCATATATTTATGTAGTTTGTAGTTTCGCACAGTTAATTAGTAATGCATGCAATTTCCAATCCGGTATAACGGCGCCTGAGTGCGACCGCGCGCGATTATAAATCGTTTCAATTATTTATAACTTGCCGAATTTGAGGCGGGCGCTACGAACGAATGTTTGTTAACATCGTTAATCCTTCCAGGACCTCACTGGTTCTGGCGGCATTGGAGTTAATGCATGCGCCGTAGGTTGTGATAACCGTGTGTATAAAACATGAACGCGCAATGAAAACGTGTCAAAATGATAATTTAATCATGTTTAATCATTTGTAATCATTCATCGTTTATTGCGAATGAATCTCTATTGGTGATTGTACTTGATTGCATTTTCAAATATTAATGGGAATTTATTCAATTTAATGTGCGACAATATTAAATCCGGATTATTAATTTTGTTGATTTGTTGATTTTGCCCATTAGATTATTTACTTGTATTTGAAATTGATAATAGTATCGCAATTTCAAAATCTACGTTAGAAATTAATTTAAAATTTAAGATGTTTAATGTAATATATAGTTTTCTGAGCTTAGTAATTAAACTGTCATTGTTATTTATACGGTCAATGAAGTAATAGTTGAATTAAATATTAATTAAGATCAACAGAATTTGATTAGGAATGATTGAGAACGACTTTTGCATGAGAGTTTACTTCTGTTGAGTTTTTCAAGCAATTATTAAATTATACCTGGAACAGGACTTGTAAAACTGACTAAAGGGATTGAGAACGTTTGATAAATAGAGAGTAGTTGAATAAGAGCGATTATAGTCAGTTCTAGTTTTAGTTCATTTAATTCGCGTTTGAACAGAAATGTTGAACCTGAACGAAATTCCTGATTTTGTCAATATTCTCTGAAAAGGTTTTACTTCAGTACTAGGAAGGTCTTAATGTCAGATTTTCTTTATATAATCAGTTTTGGTAAAACATGTATGTTCTAATTTAAATGTGTGAGACCGTAATTTGTATTTTAAACAAAACAACCTGATTTAATCATCTATAAAATCATCTGAGAATTTCAGCAAAACGAGGTATAATTTGTAATGATCAATTGTTTTGGAAATAATTCAAGATTTTAAACGGGCAAGTAATAATAAAACTAAAGTTCATTTGCGATAGTAATTAAACGTGGTGAATCTTTGTTTACAAGAAAATTAATTATAAACTGGAAATTAATTTTTGGATCAGCAACTTTTGTATAATTATTATCTATTGCTTTAAATGAGATTATAGTTCTCGACTAGTGCGTAGAGTGTCTGTTACAGTAACAAACTTGTAGTTCTGATTAGTTTGGGAAAACCACAACCGCCTCCACACCGTCCACCGAACATTATACGTGGATTATGTATCGGAAGTAATAAGCATCGAACGATTGTGTCGCCAGATTAAACCGCCGCTTGCGATAATGTTCTCCATGGGGTGGCCAAACTAACGCAGCCATATCGGTCTTATCAACAATCCCGCGCATAGTGGGACATACTCCACATACTCCACACACTAAATCATTTTCGCAACTCTACTGTCTACGAATATTTTGCAAATCATGTCATAACTAACAAATGCCTTGTCTATATTTTATTCATTGATATTCGCGTATACAGTACTCCCCCATACAAAGATAGAGCTTTCAATAACATTCTAAATTGAATTTTCTAACAAACGCGAATACAATGTGGATAGGAGATCAGGCATATTGGTGGTTATTTGACAAGTGTTTCCACCCACCAAAGATCGATAATGAGTTGGAAACTTGATAAATTTCAATTCACAAATGAATTTATTCCAGAAACGAAGCACGTTAAACAATGCAGCGGGAAGTAAGGGGAATATGTTGGAGCGTCCAGTGGGGTGGCGCGTGGACCTGGCTAGTAGTGAACTAAAGGATTAATTAATAGTCGAACCCTTTTTGTAATTAACGGAGGGCAGAGTTTATGCAGGTCGGATCTACCGCTCCTAATCTATTTTAAGTCAACTTAAATGAATACAGGCATATGATGTCGATGTTTTTTCGAGTTGTATGGCACAGCGAGTTGGTCTTTGCAAAAGGGACTAATGTGTTGGGCACACTGGGAATTGTGTATACTTAAATTCATAGATTTTTGATTAAATTGGTTTTTGTCTGAAACCAAAATAAAGTAAACTATCTGAAATATGATTGAAGAGTGATATATATTACGAGTAGTCTCTCGGTGCCGGAAGTGTAAAATGAGTTGCCAAAAACGCTTCGTTGATAAATAATGTGAACGTGAAATTAGGCGTGTTTATTGTCTTCGCGGCATTGGGTTTTGATTTTCTAATTTTAATCTTCGCACGAGCGCCACCCTCCAGGACGCTTCACACGTGTTCCACGCGTGTCGAGAAGAATTTGCCGCTTTCTACCGGCTAGCGGCAACATCTTCCAAGTCATTTACATTTCCGCCTTGAAACCGGTGCTCATTAGTCAACGTTGGCACGCGTTCTTCGAGTTTGGCAGAAGACAACAGCGAAAAATATCCATCTTGAGCAGTTGGCATGTCATCGCCTTCATTTATTCTTCACTCATTCTTCCATTTCGCGTTCCATTCTTCAATTCTTGTGGCAGATCATGATCGCGCTGATCATTAAAACTAAGGGACACACATCGGTGTGACGCAAAGCTACGTTGGTCTCTTCCTTACCTCGCCAGCAACGCCAGCAACGCCAGCAACGCCAGCAACGCCGCCTCCGACGCCGTCGTGATCATTAATCCACCGTCAGCATGTCCGCTGACAGACGTCCTAGCGTCCTCGTCTCGTATACCTCATATAAAACCCGACGAGTGTTTTTATCTGTCTGGAATGGCATTGCTCTCGACGCGCTTGTTCGACGCTCGTTTACGAATCCATCCTTCACGGACGACGCGACGCCAGACCCCGACTGTCCGCCGCAGAGACGATGCAGCGAGACCGCATTCGCCCTACTGCCGCCCACCCTACCTATCGTTATCGTTACGATACCTAATCATATTACATGGATTCGATTAAGCGACGCCCTTCCACGTTGCCTCATTCAATGCAGTTCGCTGCAGTTTTTATCATTTTACACAGCTGAGTTGTAATTGCAAGTGCAGCATGCAATTAACAACATGAACGTGACTCATAGAGTAACACTCGCGTGTTGAAATTACTCAGAAGGAAAGATAACTTTTCGAAAGGAAGTTATTAATAAATATAAAACACTAGTACCATGCTTGGATTTTATTAAAAATTCACAGAATTTTAAAGAATTTGATAAACATCATAAAAGGAAACTACTAACTAATTATATTTTATTATATTTGAAACGCTGAGTCAGAGTGAAACAATTCCAGAACAATATTTGTAATATGCCTTCTTTATGAAATTGTCTTCTTTCAAAATGAAAGTTTATTGTAGGAATTCAGAATGCATAAGAATCACTTATTTTGCTTGGACTATATTTTTAAAATTCGAAAGTTCCTCTAATTACAAAGTGATTCTCTAGTGCAATCAGCTTCTCTTTTGATAAATGACTCATCACTCCAACAAGATTTTCAAATCCAATTTAGAAGCCACGTTTTGACTTAAAACGCTTAAGTAAACGCGGAAAACGCGTCCCCCTGCCAAAAAGAGAAAATAATATACATATATACGAATATATATATATATATATATATTCTGAATGTTTTAGTGTTTCGGTAGTGAAATGGCCATTAAGCTTTGAGCGATGACGTATTTCTATCTCATGCGAATAACCGAAAAATAGAACATAAATCAATCCGTCAGGCCACAACGTAAACACACGTGCAAAACGAAAATAAAAATGAAAATAACCGCAAGTACGGGGCGCGTCCTGCGCAGCCCTGCAAAAGCTTTGACGCTTTGGAAAGCGAAGCTTTGAGAACCTTGTGAAGCTCAGCGAAGAAACAAATGCTAACTCGCGCAGAGTCATAAGTATGGATGAAGGTGCGCGAGCTGCACCGAAAGAAAATATTTGAAGTGTTTCTATTTCATCCTTCGATTTTTGTAGCAATCGTCGAATCCACAGCTAGTTCACCGGTGTTCTTATTCATTCCATTGGCTTTCTACTTTTATGCTTCTTCCAAATAGTGTTATAAATATTTCATATATTTTTCTTCATCCTGCAATATTTGCCCCTTACTTTCATTTCGCATTCTGTTTTATCTATTTTCCTCCATTTTCCTGTCGATTATTTATACTTCTTTAAAGTTGCTTATAGTGTCTTGTTTTCATTTGGAATGTCTGCATTTTTTCGAGTTTATATGCAACCTTGATCTGGTCTTTGAAGACATAATTTAAATAGAAAATTTGATTAATCAGATTAATTCGTTCAACGAAATCATAAAACCACTTCTTGCAGCAAGGTAAAATGTAAAATTTCTGAAGATTGCTTCAGACAACCAGCCGAGACGTGTGCGTAAAAATCGTAATTGGCTGCGTAAAACACCTATTGCTTCTTGAGCCCTTTCATTTTATGTGCATCTTACAAGTTCACTAAATCTAGATTTTTCTTTGTTTAAAACATACTAACAAAAAACATCTTATTTACACAATAAAACAACTTATTTGAGTTCTCTACTTATTAGCCCAACTTTTCTAAATTTTATTAGCCTTAAGAAAAAATCATGTTTTTAGGCAAAAATAAAGAAGGTGAAACATGTGCGCCAGTTTGTACATGACATGTTTGAACGTAATGAAAGAAGGGTCCTTTAAACAGTTATTTTTATGTCTTCCATTAATCTTTGCCTCTCTTCGCCGGCCTGAAAACACTATATCTAGGCTAGCAGGACATTACCACCGTGCTGCTTTTTGCCACCCCGACTCGCCTAGGTTTGCCTCGTTTTATCATTTATTTTTCGTGGAAAGAACGCGAAGGATGAGAGAATGTGGGCGAAGAAAAATAGATTATCGCAATGATGTTTGAGTTCCTAGCCGTCGTAGGTCCTATATTGTCCCGTCGTGTGTGCCGGGGGGTGGCATGAGGAATTCGAAGTAGAACAGAGGGAAAAATCACGCGTGTAGCTGGAATAAGCAGACATAACTACGTATGAGTTTGTATGAGCTATGGAACAAACAACGCAAGCAAAAAAAATCGTTCGAGAAAATGACGAAATGCGAGGAAACGACCGGCACGACTGAGAGTGCAAAACGAAAAAGAATAAGCGGAAAGAGCCTCGTTTTTCTTATTTATCGCAATATTTTAATAATGTGCAAACAAGAACTATATTCTTGTTCATTCCTTGTTTATTCTTTGTTATCGAGGGACTGCTGCGGGCAAACACAAAGCGCCTGGTTTAGCAGGGCACAGAAATTCGTAGCATTCGAATTGTTGTCGATAGTACAACTTTTACTTTGATTCGAACGTTTAGATTATTTCGGGATATGTGCAAGGAAAATGGAAAATCATAATAACATGAATTTTTTCATTCTCGGTAATATTTGATGACGTAAACATTATTTTTCACATGAGCGAATATGATTAAGCCGGAGAAATGCTGGGTATATAACAATATCCACATTTCCTGTAAGAGGAAAGAAGTGTTCGGCATTTATATTCACAGCCCTAAAAATCACTATATCAATATTTGCACTCCTTTTTGCCTCCAGTGATTTTTAATGGTAAATCTGCTGTTGTAAGAATCAGATCTGTTTCCCCAAGCATGGCTGAATCTTAACTCACTCGTCCTTAGACCATAACCCGGTTATCCCCACTTTTGCATTGAAGGGTCTGTTTATCGTAGAATGTAAATATTAAGATGATCATTTTGCTATCAAAATTCAATTCCAGTCTTGGAATAGCATATTCTGTGGTAGTGGGTTGGGCCGATTAATACCCTCATTAGTATGCCGATAATTATAATTTAGATATCAATGTGTAAATTATATTTGATTACAATCTAATTAACCCGAATTATCCCTCACATTATCTAATCAGTGCCGATCACATTGGCTGGATGAAGTATCCAGCCAGCGCGCCGGCATTGCAATTATCGTTCAAATTTTATTGATGAAATATAACGTAATATAATTCAATTTGCACCTAATTTTCGAGCGCAATTGCCGCCGTCTGGCTGGTGTAACCGCATTATTTACATCATAATACATCATAATAAAGTTAAAATCGTGTCGTCAGCCGCCCATGCGCACGCTCGCAAATTGCGGACGCGTGTTTTTTGAAGTAAAACAAATGTGTGATGTGGCGCGCGGCAATTAATCGCGACAATTGATACCAATTATGAAACAATTTCACGTAATGAGAAACACGCGACGCGCGACTGAAAACAAACGTATCAACACCGAAATGGGCGGGTGTATTAAAACAAATACGATCGTTCGTATCAATTCGGCGGCGAGGGTGCAGGGTGCGGCCAGCGGGCAGTCGATGAAACCTCGCCAGTGAAGTTTCCCACCGCCCGGCTAAAATTCGACTGCTGGCTCTAAACCATACCACACGTTCGATCTGTTACAGTATCATTCACACCCGAGGGTGGTCAATTGAATATAATAACATTAAGTCCAGCGCGGCGTGTTACAAATTAAAGTGATAGCTTTTACAGTTCGACAGGGGCTAGAAGTTTTCCGTGTTTTCGTGAATGCAGAGTGTTTGATGAATGTGCGCGACTGAGGCGGCACAATTGCGGCGTTGTGACGCTGGGCTGGTGTACATGCGGGCGACGCTTGGGCCCCCGCACACCACGCGCGATTACCATAATACCTCTATTAATTAGTCACCCCGTTATCATTATCATTCAACTGAAAATTGCGCATACAGATCAGTGTGCGATACGCGCAAACTACACTTGCATTCGCGCGCGTGCTTGCACGGCGTGGGCGGCGGCATCATTTGCAAACCGAAACCGCTGCTTGTAAAGTACCTGGATGTGCTCCAGCACGCGCGTGTTGCCTGTGTACAAAAGCGCACACACAGGTTGTACATGCCGCCCCCTTGGACGGCTGCAACATCATCGTGTCGCGGCTATTCACCTTCCTGTTAGGCCGATGTTGATGAGACACAGCGCACGAGAGGGTCGCCTTTGTCCAATATGCTGGTCCCCGAATGGCGACGTCGGGGTAGCAATAATACTGGATGCAGCTGTTATTTGCTGACTTTTTATCATCGATGTTAATGTCCATTAAAATAATTACTGGCGCTAATTAAGCTCGCACTTGGGTCATAAAATAATGCGTTGATAAATGATGAATATAGACAAGAGTTGTCACAATGATATTCTCGAATAAAGAATTAGGTTTCAACTGAAAAAGAAACTTTTAGCTGGTGTACTAACATTAGGATGTCGAAAAGCAACCGTGCTGTTTTAGAAAAATCGCCACTCCTGCTACTATATTAGCTAAGGAATGCAAGATGATTTGTGTGGCTGGAACTTATTGTTTAGTAGTTTTATAGTTTCGTTTCTCGTTTATTTATAGTTTCTCGTTTCTTTCGTCAGTCCAAATTAAGTTTTCATCAGGATTATGTTTCCAACAGTTGCCATTTTCGTTAAAAGAAAGTTTATCATAAATTTGATAAGTATACACTGATAGAGACAGAAATAAACAAATTGGCAATCAGTTATATTCTCATAAACAATTTTGAGTTTTAGGTACATTACAAAGTACGTTATTACAAATAGTAGATAGTATACTAATTTTTAAAATAATGATGATGAATATCAAAAACCTTGTTTGTGTACTTTGAATTGTTGACAACATTTCGTTATAACCATATGACGGATTTATCATAGCTAACTAATGAAGGGTATAGTCTCGCGATATTTTCCGCAGTGGCGGCGGCGACACGCTCGTATAATTCGTCTTTATGCCATCTCATTCATATCGCAGCGTTATATAAACGACTACGTCGCGAGCGTCATATATCAATGCACAGTGCTCAGACATCACCAGCATCAGTGAGTGGCGGTGGTGTTGCCGCCGTCACTCGTCAGCCACTGAGACACAAAGCTCGTATGATGTCCTATAAAAGGTTCCCGTTTTGTTTAAACACGCGTTGCGCGCGCGGTTCGATTGAATGGGTTGACGGCGGCGACGGCGGCGACGGCGGCGACGGCGGCGGCAGCATGTGATTTACACTCCGATTAAACGCGTACGTGTACGTATATCACGACTTGCATTGTGCACAGCGCTCACTCCAAATCCCGCTTACATGCGCGCATTGTTTACGAAAAAGGCTGCGGCGAAAGTATCCGCGAGTGACGCTTCCTCTTCCGCGCGGCGGCGAGATAATGGTATAATGCGTGCTATTTCGCATTTCCAAAGTGAAAAACGCGTCCGGGGCTGATAAAACAGATGGAAGTGGCTGGCGGTGTGACGCTGCTGCTTTTTAATAAGTGCGCATTGCAATGCTGTGATTTGCTTATCAAGCAGTTTTTTCTCGCTCGACACAATTTGCATCCACGATCAAAGCACACGCATCATACGTGAATTTAAGCGCTGCTTTATTTATTTTTAATTACATTTATTTGCGCTGCGTTACGTGTAACCTCTGCGTTTACTGTGCGCTCACACGTCGAAAATTCCACACATTACAGCAACTAATGTACTCGCGTCCAGGCGCACGTTAGTTTATGCCAGAATAATTTTTAATTAATAATCGTCCAGTGCGTAATATCCTGCGAAACAGCGCGCGGTTTACGCCTGCCGAACAGCAACATTTGTGCACCCAACAATGCGAAATATTATACATAAAAATCAACGCATTTCATTTTTAAATTGAATCGGTTTCATTCTTAAGTCGATGTTTGCCGAAAGGAAAACGGTGGAAATGAGTTGTGAACACTATGTAAAATAGCTTTCTCTACGCATTATAATGTTTTAACAATATTTAACAAAATTCTGGCGAAGCGGACGCTTTTGAGGAATAATTATTTTATTGCAATTACGTGCAGCGTCTAGCAGCGGACGCTGTTGTAATAGCCGGAAAATTCGCCGGAGGAAAGCCGCATAAAGTCACAATTGAAGGACCAATTCGACGAATCTTACGGACCGTTGACATCTTTGCGCAGCGTATATTCTTACCCTCTCATTCCGGTTGCTTGCGGCCCTTGCGCATATTGCGTGCATAACGAAATTACAACCAATACTGGTATTATTAGCTCCTTCCGCTTCAAGCTCCTTGAAAAGATTGCTCCTAACGAGTTTAGGATGCGCTTGAAATGAATCTTTTTCATTTAAACAATTTCAATCATTTGAACAACATAGTACCACTACCGAAGGAGGTCTTTTCTGATCTTTTGCTTTATTGTGTCATGCTGTTCGCACCTAATATCATCTTGAAGGTATCGCAGTTAGCGATATCGCGTCAGATGTGGAACTCACGCGTCTCGAATCTCGCCTGGCTCGAGAGGGCGACATTAGAAGGAACGCTCTTTATCTCGCCGTCCGGTATTAGCTTTTTCCGGAGAGTCTGCTTTGCCTAGACGCCCGTACAGCTTTTCTGTCTTATCTGTTTAACCGTCGCGCTGATAATTCGAATCCTCGCATCCGTGACGTATTTGTTCGCTATGTGGGGAACAATGCAAGCCCTAGTCGGGAATAAATCTTGCAAATCGTGGATCCTTTGCTCAATTGCACGTTTATTGGTATTAACGAGATGCAAATAATCAGTGATAAATGTAAATAAAAAACGAGCATGTATCTCGAGCTCAATTCATCAGAATTTCATTGCAAACTATTGAATAATTGAACGCGCAAATGTCGGCGGCTGCTGGTCGTCTGTTGTCGTCGACGCAGTGGCGTTTTAATTTCCGAATTCGCATTAAACATTTTTCCGATAAAGCAGTAGTTTTTGCGAAACAAATTAATGCAGCTTTTAACAAGTGTAGAAACATGCGGAACGTATGAATATGCAAAGCTCGCCGACGCGCTGGCATTAAGTCAAATCCTTTTCTCATTACAGTGCCTTCGCACCCACAGCCTCCTCATCCGCGCGCGAATAATAAGCACCACTCTTTACCCTCGCTTAGCGCGGCTTTCACTTTACTAACGACGATAATTTTGTTTTGAATTTGACCATATTCACTACTCATCGGAAGACCTCCGGTTAGTTCATGACTTTTCATCTCTGCGGATGACTCGCAGGGAAATGAAGCAGATTCTACATTATATAGCTTCCACCCCTCTTTTTCTAGACGCCCAGTTCTGTTAAGTCAAGTCTGCATTGTTACCGACCCGTTTCCGGTTCGTAATTTGTAATTATACGGCAATGCGTTGCAGTCCTAGGCCAGTCGGTGGCATTTCCATTTTACACTCGTTAAATGCGCCGTTTTCTAAGTTTTCGAAGGGAACGACTTAAAAACCCGTCGTAAAGGGTAGCAGCGGCTTTCCCACACGCCCTGCTCGTTCCGGTCGGTGCATCGCATAGCACAGGAATCGAAGAATTCTAAATTCGGCTCTAGGTATATGACCGTGGAGGGGGATGGATCTCAAATCCGACACGGCATCGGGAAAAACAAATAAATTCATGATAATGGTCTTTAATGCGTTGCCATTATCCCAGTGTATAGTTTATAACCGTATTGAACACGCCGAGGGGTTGATAAGCTGCGCACTTTATCTTGTGGTCATCACCATCAGCAAACAGAACTGAGTCGGGTTTAACGCGTTCGAAATGATTTCAATCCGCCACCTTACCGCACTGAAAACGAAGAAAACTGAAATATATTAAAGCAAACGCCGACAACTTTTCTATTGAAAATATTTGCAAGATCGGAAAATATGCGAAATATCGTCTTTTGTTTTGACAGTTGTGTAGTACATTTAACATCAGTTGTCGTGAGGAAGTTGAAAGTTGAATGACGATTGTTTGCATCCAGATAAAAAGGATAAAATGTTGAATTATGCAGATGAAAATGTATGCGCAGCATCAAAGCGCAGTGCAGCGGAGATGCATCGAGGGCGTACTGATATCGCATGCGAAGACCTTACCTTTACGTTCGGCTGTTTTTCACTGAACTGCTAGGGCAGGAGTTGTCGTTAGGAACACATTTTGAGAGCCATGGAACTAGAAATGCGTTAAAAACTTTCAGCAACAATGTTGCGAGTAGAACGGTTTATTACAACTGCGGATATAGTAACATATTAAACAAATATTTTTCAAAAGTTTGTTAATTACTGAAATAGGAATAATGTTGAAATAATGCAGAACTTGCGTATTTTAAATTTTTATTTATTCAAGAGTCTTGTGTTGTGTTTTTAGAAATTCCAATTTTTCATTTACATTTTTCTACTTTTTCCGCTCAACTTGGTCTAGCATGGAGAAAAAGTTGCAACGTTGGCCATGTTTATTTAACTTCTGTGAGGTTTGATCATTTAAATTTACATTAAAATGTTTCAATTAGGCGAGGTCTGCTGATTTAGATTGGTAAGCACCAATGACTCTAACTATCAAATTTGAAATCCCTTCTCCGGTTTGCTGGCAATTCAGCCCCGCTCTCACCCACAATTACCCATCGGAGACCGATAGTTTTTGCTTTTTTTAAACTGCGCCACTAGTCGCTTGCATTTAAAACCCTATTATACTGACTCATCGACGTTCATATTCATTACGTCGGATAGTTATCGTCTCGGTGAAAAATTCCTGCTGCAGCACGCCGAGCGCATTTCGGGGGGAAATTCACGGCCCACACTCGTTAGCTTACTTGACACACTGCGGAAGCGCAATGAAATAAATTTGCGTCAGTCCTCAAGTCATGCGTTCGGCAATGATTTCCCTTCTTTCACCAGACAATCGACGAGCGATCACGATAAGCCCTAAGATTGGAATATGCCATCTTGAACTCAAACGACGCTCATTGAATTTTGAATCGTTTGTCACTTGTCATTCCGGAATAATGCAACATTATCGCAACGAGTAGACTGTGGGAGGAATAGGTGTAGACATCAAAGTATGGAGTAGGTCGTGTGTCGTTCATGTTCATGCCATGGCGATGAATCATAAATGTGCATTCAGAGACCCGGTTCTCTGAATGTAGGGGGTGACGGATTCATATTCCTATACCGATGGACTTTCTGAGAAGTTTAGATAGTGTTTCATGTTCAAGGGGGTTGATTTGGAACGCACTGTAGCTTTCAAGAGGGTAGCTGACAAACGTCATACATTATTATACCATTAGCGTTGTATTCTTAAATTTCTCTTTGATCCTTTTGCTTGCTGACAGGACAACACTCGTCGGCACTGTGTTGCGATGCGCAAAGTGAATTATGCCGAATGACTTTTAAATTATCTCCTCATAGTATTTGTGTAACATGTCATAGGGACCCCACTGGTTCCAGTCCCAGCAGCGTCCCCCAAGTGAGTTGGTAATTGTGGCGATTTGCGACAACGCTGTCGCTCGTAAAAATTGAAATTTTGAGCCTTTCATATTCGGTTTTATCAATTCCACCAGGACCCAGCGCTCGTGGTGCACAACCGGACTTGATTTAATATCGTCTCGTGATCCCAAAACGAGTTTCCACGTGATATATGTGCAACCGCCATGTTTGTTGTTGCGAACTGCAGAAATTAATTTGAATCGTGGAAATTAATTAGCGCACAAACATAAAAGCAGCGCTCGCAAAGAATGAAATAATGAGTAAAAGAAGCAGCATTGAGACCGAGACGAAGGAAGAAATGAATTTCTTGTCGCTTGTGACAGTGAGCGTCCTTCCTGCGTCGCGCTGCAACTCGGCGCACACTCGCCGCAGTGAATAGTGGGCGTATTATGTGCAATTGATCTTCTTTTAAACATCCTAGAATGTCCGGGATTAAATTCTCGTCCGCGTGCCGGCCGCTTTCTTTGCCGTGCCCTGCTATCATCCGCCGGCGTCTGCGTGCGACCGTTCCTGCAAACTCACGCCTGCACTTTGCAGCTTCCTCTTTAGCGTCTGGTGCGCTCGCGTCTTCCTGCCGGCTCGCTTTGCGTGCAATAAATATCAGGACGCGAGCGAGGCACCGAAACTCCAAAGACGCCGCCGACGAGAACGCTGACGACACAAAAGCCCTCATTATTTATTTATTTATTTATTTATTTACTCGTCCTTTTGTCTGGCTTGGTCGAGGCGTTCGCCACTCACGGCGCGAGTACTCTTGTCGGCCTCGCGCTGGGTGGTTCCTGCCGCCGCCGGCAAGTCTTTTGTTTATCGCGTTGGTATGCTTACGATTTAAATTCTCATTAAACATTGAGCGGCTCGAGCGGTGCAATAAAAACTGCCGCGGCGCACGCACAATTTTGCGCCCAGTTTATGCGCGTTATCATTAAACTTCATTACGCTGCCGGTCTGCGCCAAATGTTACAACTACCATCGCCGCCGCCCGCAAATTCCTCCGAGTGGCAATATGCGGTAACTAACGGCCTTTCATAATTACTCTCCGCAGACAGAAAAAGTGTCTAGTACAATTTGCACGGGCAAATTACTTGATCTTCTATGTACCGTCATCGCGATCTAATTGAAGAATGTTGTATTGCACTGTATTTGTGTAAGTTGCCGTAGAGGCAGCGATTCCACTTGGACGGGTCCTAACCGAAAGTTTTAATTAAGTGGTAATGAAAAAACTTTAGAAAATGTTACGTTTTGCGGTTTTAATATTGGATTTAATTAATATTCGCTCATCTTTCGGTCTGGTTCCGGCGGTTCAACTGTCCCGCTGAGCCCTTGCCGCCACTCCATATAGTCGGAACTAATTTTGCATCATATCGTCTTGCGCTGCGCCCATCTTATCACTATCCGCGCGTGTTGCGAGTTTCGAGCCGAGAGTGGCGAGATTCCGGTGTTGGGAGCGGCAGTGCCACTTTAAACTGTTGCCCGTGTCTCTATTCCAAGTTTCTTCATTAGAAATACATGAATTTCTCCGACGAATCTCTTAAGTACTCCGTCGGTGCTCGTGTAGTTAATGTTTAGATAAATATCATCGAAACTCGACCGGATATGCTAAAAACATCCCACTTGAATTGCGTCAATTAATATACATTATTGTTGTTCTTCAAAAGTCATATTATCAAACAACTATTTTACATTGAATCAAAACAGTAGAGGTGAGAAAGTATTTATTTTCCTCATGCTTGTAAATTATTTTTTTATTATTGCATTGAAACAGATAACGAAATTGCTTTTTAAGGACTTTCCAGAAACTACTATTATCTCAGGTAGTAAGTAATTTTTACAAATAGAATCGTGTCTGTCTATCTTTCATTGAGAGTAAAAAAATCAAATGTTTTTGCTTTTTGGACAAATGCAAATGTCGCGTATTTCAGTTTCGCGCGCGGCTTATTAACATGTGGCGTGCGTCCTACAAGCGGCGGCAACTCGGCAACAACATTAGGTGCATGTATTGTAAATGCAAATCGCGACGCAGCGTGCACTTGCGTGATAAATCCATTACACCGCAAACCGGCCGTCGGAGGGGCCGTCGCTTTAATGTTTGAGTCCGCAAATTGTGACAAAGTAACCGATCTAATGTCGAGCCGATGTCGTTTGATCACACATCTGTCGCTCCGGGTAATGCGATTGAGCCGCCTGCCTACTCCGCTAAACCAGCGCCGATAATGTCCCCGGAGAGAAAACGCCCGGACGCAAAACCTCTCGTTTCCTCTCGGCCGCCTTCCGCCGGCCACCAGAGCACTAATAGAAAAAATTATCATAACCCTCGCTTATAATATCCGTAGCGGAATTGAGATAACGAATATGACGGGCATGAGGGCGGCCCACATTGCGGGAACCTGGACCAACAGAGATTCGACGCGCGGATAAAAAGCTCGCGCTGCGCCGTCAAAATAAACGCTATCGCTTTGCGGCCGCCGCCAGCCTTCCAGCTCGCGCATCGACAGCATGGCACTGGCGACGAGCAACGTCAAAATCCATAATCGGATTTGCTGTATTGCCGCCGCAAACGGGGCTCCCTTCAATAAGCTAACACAACACGACCCTCTTCTCGTTTTCCTATCGTTCGAGCGCTTTTTTATCGCGTCTTTTATGCATAGCTTTATGCATCACTATGAGCTCTAGAGAAATCTTACAAATCAAAAAATCCAGTAACAAACAATGAATACCAACGTTTCTGCCTTCTAAACTACTATGTTTCAAAACCTACGACTTCTTAAACACCCAGTAGAAAAAAGTCCCGACTAGTATCTGGTCCACGTGGGCTCTTGAAGAACTGTACAACTTCTTCTGAATCTTTTATTTTTTCGAGTTGAGTCCTTTAAGGCTCGTAGTTTTCGTTTATTTCATCCGTTGCAAAATTTCCATTTATATTGAAATTAATTTTATTTATTTTCCTCGGTGTCCTGCTTAGGAGCAACCGTCAGATGCCACCGTATAAATAACGCTATCAGCCGCTCAATAAAAAACAAAAAACTTACCAAAGCGACAAAGCAAAATGAATACTAGATAATTCAACCTAAATAGAGGCAAATTTTTCCGAGTATTTTCAAGCCCTCACGGAATCAAGCAGATATTTTTGATCAGTGCGCAATGTTGGTTAGTGGAGAAAGCATAACAAACTCCTTTTTAATAGTTCATTAGGGTCTTTTCGATAATATAAATCATTTATACCCCACTCACGTACACACCGTAAAGGGGCGCACCGTCTTCCACAATCCGACTACGTTCTCTTGTCTGTACCCCGGTTGTCTGCCTTCCCCCTTTTTACATTATCATGCCAGACAGATAACAAAATAATTAGCAGCACTGGTTTTCCTTCGAACTAGCCGGGGCTAATCTGGCTCGATACGGCGTCAGAAATGTGGGGGATACACTTTATTGATACCTCTCTCACGTCTCCGCAACAAAGAATTTGAATGAATTATGTGTTCAGAAGAAAAAAAGGGTTATTTATATCTCTAGGACTTGACTGGAGTGTGTGGCTGCACCATAGTTGGAACCTGCTTTCCAGCCTCGGCGCTACCAGTAGATGCAATCGGTAGAGCGGTGGCGGTTTGAGGTGGTGGAGATGGTGTTGGTGGCGTCGGCAATTGCTCCACACCTGACAGCTTGGTGGTTTTGTCCGTCTTCTTACCTTCAGGAAGAGGACTTCCATAAGGTGGTGCAGACATAGTACCGGTCGCCATTATCAAACGTTTGGTTTCCTCGAAGATCTTCTTGCGGAAGAGCTGCATTTGGGCTGATGGAGGTTGCATGATCATTTTGCAATCAGCAAAAAACTTGCCGGAGAGTTCTCGTGCCTCGGGTGTGACAGAGGTGTAGATAAACGTTTGAGCTCCTTCTAAATGGGTCTATCAAATAGGAATGTATGGTTATTTCGGTGAAATTCGGTCTCTGATGAAATTACCTTTCCGAAGAACTTCAGGAATGCGGGAATTGCCTTACCAAAGAAAAGGGACGAGATGACATCTTTCCTGTTCCACTCGATATCCTTACTGATGTCAAATAGAGACATATTCATGAAGCCTGGGTGGACCGCACAGCAGTAGACGCGATGTTCCTTCAGCTGCTCAGCGAAACACATCATGGTCATCAAGGTAAGAGCGCTAGTATTGCAGTACTCGAAGTAGTCATGCAAGAATTGACTACGATTGGTTGGGGAACGGACAATGTCAGCCGGAGAGTAAATTTTGTGCATGTAAGCCAAAATGTTACTGCGGAATATAACCCTACTATTTTGTCTCTTCTTCAAGACATCTACAGAAATTGTACGCAATTACAAAATGGCGCCCTCTAGCAATCAATAGAAATAAGCAAGGAACACTCACCAGTTAGCTCATGAGTTAGTAAGAACGGTGATAAATGATTATATTGTACAACCTTCAGGAATCCGTCTCCAGTCAGCTTCTTGTCCAACCCCGATACATTATGTGTGAACATGAGGATGTCCAATTCGGGCACCGTATTTCTTATGTCATCAGCCAATTTGCGTACACTCCGCAATTTGTATAAATCTACGTATCTGTACTCCACCTTAGTATTTTTCGTCGTCTCGATGATTTGGTCCCGCGTACTATCCAGCTTATCATTATCCGCAATGATAACCCGACAATCTCTGGCTGCAAGGTTTTCGGCAACCTCAAAGCCCGGATGCCGTGAGGCGCCCAACACTAAGGCGGTTTTGCCGGTCAAAGCCACAGCTTCCATACACCAACCCGCTGACCATTTCAGGTAGAGTTTTAGAGCGCCCAACGCAATCAAGGTATTCATGATGATAACCGTAGAGTGATTTCTAACTTAAATCAGATACAATATTGCAAATGAATGAGAAAGCACGGAACGATAATATAGAAAACGTGTCAGCGCTTTTAGAAATTTCAAAAGAGTGACATATGTAATCAATGACTTTTGTTTTACAACGGAGCCGAGGCTACATAGGTTTTGATGACGATGATTGAATTTGCAGTTTTTCCTCGGGGCGGAGTTGGCACAGTGTCTCTGACAAATCCCAGATGGAGTTGCAGAAATTCGTCTCATATGTGTATAGTGGTAGAGGAAGAACCAGTTTTTCGAAGATCAATTTTCCTGTTGTATTAGCAAGCTCATCGGCCAAACTTGCATGCATTGTCATTTGACAACCTTCTGTACGAGTCTAGATAAAAGTTTGAATTGAATTCCAAGAAAACAAGTACCTGCTTTGTGAGTATACCTTGCCATAAATATAGCTCCAGAGATCTAGGCCAATCTTACAAGTATCCAGGTAGACATTGCCGACTTCTATATTGTTATGGACTTTCCTGTCTTCAATATCCACGTATCCCGGATAGACTGCGTTGCAGGTAACGTTATGAGCTCTCAGTTTATCGGCAAACATGCGTGTTGATACCATTTGGCAACACTTGCTATTCCAGAAATCAACAAGGTTGATCATCTTGCTATCTACTGGTTTGTAAAATTTCAGAGTTTTTGGTTCTTTGAATGTTTGAAAATATGCGATAATGTTGGCGACGTAGATGATTCGAGATCCCTGAGCTGCTTTTAATTCGTCTTTACAAATATAGAGATTATTTGATGGTTTGGAAGTTTAAGGGATATGGCTTACTCTGAAGTAAATGCGTTATGAGAAATGGACTGAAATGATTGATCTGCAGCACCTGCAAGATATTATCAATCGTCGCAATCCTGGGATGACCCATCCGCTCCGCGTTGTGAATGAGAAGATCCACTTTCTTCTCCCGGCTTTTGATAAAATCGCAAAACTTCCTCACGCTTGCAAAAGATGCCAGGTTTATTGGATGATAGTAAATTTCCCGATTATTGAAAGCATAACGCAGAAGATCCATGATTTCCTCGTTGAGATAAATATTACCGTTCATATAGATCCTGCATCCGCGGGCTGCAAGCAGCTTGGTAGTCTCATATCCAATGCCTGTAGGGCAGTTGTGATTACGAGGCTTTCTGCGAATTGCTAAATCAGAGATAAGCAAATTGTAAAAACCTGTAGTGCAGCCGGTGATGATGGCCGTCTTGCCGACGAGGCACTTGTTGCTCGTGCATTTCCCGGCGGAGAGTTTCGTGAATGCTTTCAGAGCAGCTAACGTGAGCAGGGCATTCATATAAACTGCTGTGTTTGAACGTTTGATATCAAATTAAAATCCTAATGCCTCTTAAGCACAGCAAATTGGTTGGGAACACAAAAATTTCTCAATTTCAAATATCCCAGATTTAATGCTGGGTCGCTTCAACCGGTGGACATTTGTAGGACATTTGTAAAAAGAACGAATAAAAATAAAGATGGTACATTTAAATGAATTTTGGGGTTGACAAGAGAAAGCAAGATTGACAAGTGTTACGTTGCATGGTTGTCAGATATGAAATTCGGTTCTCGGACCATGCTGGAGAGCAGTTTGCGAAAATGGCATGTTCTGGGAATTAGTCTTCAATCATGGACAGAGTAAAATTAATATTTAGTAATAAATTGAGGAAGATATGATGGAACTTTACTTATTTTACTAGAATCATCTTAAATGTATTGAGAAATTGGAATGAAAGGATAACGATGACGGCGCATTAGATAAGCTACATAAATATGTAAACAGGCAAGCAAGCTTGCTTTCTGTGAATGTCCTTGGAGTTAACTCATGCAACACACTGCAGTTTGAAATCTTCAGCATTCTCATTCATTACTGCAGGATGAGTTTATAACGCACGTACGAACGACCGTATTGTAGAACGTTTACGGCGTGAGCATGTACCAATTGCGGAGCGAAGCAAATTTTACGAGCGTGATGAAATTCTGAAATTGGTTAGAATCGCGGTATCCTCCACAGCGATCTTGACGCAGTGCAGTGCATCTAATGAAAAACTCACCTCAGAAATAAATACGCTGAAGGTGTCTAGAAGCATGAATAAAGCTGACGTCATGTTTCTAACTAGCTTGTTTTCTTTTCCAGGTGAGTTGTACATTTGCTACAAATTGAAGAACATCTCAGAATGCCATGTCCAATCAATCTAGGTAAATGACAGCAGGAGATGCAGTGTGTCTAAAACAAACAAAAACTTCGTCGTTGAAGCTTTGAACATAGAAGAATGAATATTGAAGCTGAAAAATTCCTTTTCCGCGATGAACACGAGCGTTCTATGTAAATATGAAACGAGGCCACAAACCCGCCAGAACCGTAAAACTTTCAATTTATACTCCTTCCATCTCGCGACGCTGGCGACGACGGTTCAGCGCATCCACGAAATTTATTGTGCGAATATATTATTCGGCGGAGCGTTGTGCGCTTAAATCAATCAATAGCTTTCGCGGATTGTGGCCGCGACGTGTTCCCACGCGCAAGGCTAATCGACAACAATAGCATAGTACTAACGCATATAAAATTCTTAAACGCAATAAACTATTGTAGAACTTCATGTGACTGCACATAAAGTTATCATGAACATATCTGTGATGTCGAATGAGTCTGGCGATTTCAGAACGCACTTGACTACTGCGTTCTTCCCCAATTCATAATAATGACTAATTCATATTAATAATGTTTGCTTGATAAAAAACGCGATGTGCGCATATGCGCCTCATGCGCTTAGCCTCATGGGTACGGCTCTAACTAGACTTCTATAAATGTTGCATTATTAGCCATATTAGTAATTCAGTCCTCGTGAGGTTGGTCGTGAGCACTGGGGAGCTGGACCCTTTGCACAGGCAGTACCCTTCAATTGGAAACTCAACCTTGTGCGCACGTTGAATCAACCTCGCAATGTCCACACAAATGTTCATTCGACTTAGCGTCGGCGTGCATTCCGACAGGCATGCATTCCTCCTGCGCGTCAGGACTCCCGAACCTTAGCCCATAGGATTGCTCCGCAGCTGAGAGCGATGAAATATACAGAGCGGTCATACTTGGTGTATTTGCAGTTTTAATCAAAAGTCACAAATTGATACATATTTCAGGAGGTTTTACGTTGCCGGATGCTTACTTTAGGTCTTGATAGGAAATATTCCGTGAGTGTTTAATATTGAAAAAGGGTTATCTTATAAAGATCTGCTGTGTGGGCTGATTTTCTTTTGCAACACTTGGTTTCAACAAGGTGCTTGGACAAATATGACCAACGTTCCGAGGTTGCAAACGGGCTGCGTTGAACACTACATGGACACAGACGTGGTTGTCAGTTAAACGTATAGCCAATACAGTCAATAGTTAATAATTCCTAAAGGAAATTAATCAATAGGTGAAGCTTAATTGCATAAAAAGGCTAGTTAAGCGATGCAAATATTTAAGTCAATAAAAGCCAGGATCAATAAATAACATTGACATCACATCGTTTTCTTTGATGGTGATGTTTGGAAAGGTCTTTTGTGAGGAATTCTTTGTGTTCTTATTATATGTAAAGATGTAAACAAATTACAGGAACTATTTAAGAAAAATAGAAAAATGAAATGAATTGCAAGTTTAGAAAAGAAGGATTCCTTAATTAAAGAACTAATCAAACTTCAATTTGTAACCTAACTATGCTGTAATCAGTATTGATCTATAAAATTTAATATAAAAGCGTAAGATGACTTGTCTAGAGACTGAATTGTTTCATAGTATCCGCATAAAATGTAACATTTATATAAAATTGACTCACTGTATGAAAGTACTAAACACCAATGTAATGTTTTTGTTTCACATTAGAATTGTTTCATGACTCATTTTACATGCTAACTAAATTTTGAAAGTGTAATTATACATTTATAGTCCTCGCATCCTAGGAAAATGTGAAAATAATCATGGCAACATTCTCGCCACCCCATTGCTGAAACAATACCTCCGACCCTGCCACATCTGCGACATTTTCCAAGCAGTACGACTAATAACTAATTAACTAATTACGTCTGCGAGCGTGGCGGCATCGAATTCGGAGTTGGCAGCAGTTTTGCGCACAATTTTCTCCAGCACAATTATTCTCGTACGCTCTACGCGCATCCCGAGACGGTACAACAGATTAGGCATCAGTTGGTTGAAAACTAGTGCGTGGATGGGATGCAAACAGGGGTGGTGCGTGCAGAAAGCGCGCGGCGAAACGATCAGAACGCCGAGATTTATCAAAATTAATTCATTACGTTCAACCCTCGCGCGCGATTGTTATACAAACGGTGCCTGCGCGTAGGTTGAGCCTAAATGTGTGATGAATGTTTGATTAATTTTGTATACAGGGCACTTAGCGCAAGCTGCCAGTTAATCGGAGTGCTAATAACTGCACTTAGCACTTCGCACTTGAATCGACTACTTTTTGCAGATTGATTGTAATGATTGCGCAGGGGTGAAATGATTCTGGCCGGGATTGAATAGAAACGTTTAAAACACAAACTAATTCAATAAGAGAGAAACTGACATATTTAGTGCATGTCTTATATTCTAAGTTTGAGAATAACAATTTATTTAGGAGACCGCATGATTCTATTAGTATATTAGAAAATTCAGATAATGCAACAAATTATTTTAAGAAATTCAAATTACAGTATTATTGGAATCATATACAATAATTTAATAAAACTATCTTAAAATAAATTGCCATGATACAGTCAATAAAATGTAAATTCGTCTCAAGACGAAAATTGTATAGTTTTAGTATTTACTTTATTGCAGACAACACGAATTAGATTACGGATTAAGTAAGGATAATAATTATTCGTAATAAGATGTTCTGAAAATCGGCAAATCTTCTAGAAACTATAATAATTTTAAAATCGCTAAATTTACTTCTATTTTTTTGTGTTTTACTGAAGGATTCTATTCTGACTATCGTTCAGTATAAAAATGCTATAAAAATGAATTCATTAATTTTAACCCTAAAGACATCTAATGACGGAGATGGCGAATAAAAGTCGGGTTGTTCCTTGCATTGTCAATTAATACATTGATAAAGAATTGGAAGCATGGTTAATACGCATTTAATATTCAAAACTCGTCGCCATCCAAATTACTTTTTCCTCTTCCTTCATCTTCACTCCACCGTCGGCATTTTTACATTCTGCGCTTCGGGAATTTTTGTTCGCGTTTTCATTGAGTAGATGAATGAATGCACAACCTATTCGCACGTTCCATGCAAGGCGGCAGTATAAACACACGCGTCTGTTATGTTTCGCCATATTTCATATTAAACGCTCGATGAAATATGGGGCCTTCTGATTTTTCCAATATTCGACACGACACAGAACATTGGCAAGCGCACGAAGCGCAACGCATAAAGCAATATCGGTTATTAGTAGGACGCACCCTCAATAATCAACCCTCAAATATTTAAAGGTCGATTGTAATATGTCATGGATTTTATGTATCTCTTGCTTGCATGTGTTGCTACCTCGTGGATATGGAAAAAGTCGTATTTTTACACCACTCCGAACTGTGAATTGCTTTGTTCCGGGTGTGTTAATGTAATCTTTTGTGATTTTCATTCTCAATGACCGCTTTGATCATCTCTGAGGGTACGTGCAAGTATCGTAACCCCGATAGTAGATAGATTTGTTGCATTAGATTATATCGTCGCTTGTTGTCGTCGTCATTGAGGGGTGGATTCGCCTTTTATTAAGATATGTGTGCATCGGAATAGAGCTATAGCGCGTTCGGGAATCGATCAGCAATCGTTATCGCTGTTATTACTTACGCAACGCTTGTATAATGCATTTGTAGCTGTTATACTATAAAAATTGAACCCAACACAACTGTCCTCAGCTGAAATGCTTCCTTTTTATTTGGCTTGGTTCGCAAGGAAGACTTTGCCTCTCTTCTCATCGATCATGATAGAATACGGTCCTGCACAGCCCTTTAAGATAGCTGGGGTAAAAGGAAACAGGCAACAAAAAAGATAGAAAGGACAAGGCGCAAGGCGCGCAAGCAAAAGAACCAGTGTCGCGTGAAGAGACCTCCCATTGTTTTCTATCCCTTCGTCGGCCGCGCGTCCTCGACAAAGCCACGAAGTCAATTTCTCAAACGCTTTTGTCGCTACAGATTTTTTTCCACGTTATCGCGCGTTTTTTGCGCGAAGCCAAGATGCTGTGGCGTCTTCGACGTGTTTTTGTGGTTTCGACGTCTTTTGAAAGCGCGCTCGGAGTCGATGGGAAATATCGATGTAAATTAAGGACTTTGAAAAATTACTAGAGAATTAACGTCAGATGCCTGAACTGACGGAACATTGGCAATCCTAAATAAAACAACGACAAAAGCAACGTTTAGTATTGGAAATGAAAAAGGACTCAGTAATTGCCGCCGCTTAGTTTGTTAATTAATGTTCTGCAATTAACGGAGTTGTTGTCCTTTGTATAGGCAGTTTAACTCACATTAATTTTGCTTTTTTATAACGTTCTATTTATTGCTTTGATTTACTTACTATTTGTGTACATGAAAACAAAAAATATATATTTTCTATTGAACATACCAGTGTTCATTTCTGTTACAGAAAGAAATGTTATTTTATTATTGCAGCAATCAATTAAAGTATTGTGGACATTTGGTGAATATCAAACTCAATTCATCAGCTTTAAAATATATTCAGCATATTTGACATTTATTGAAATCTGAGAGAAACGTTTTATTGGAGCTTTTTATTCGAGATTTATTTTTAAATATATTAAATAAAATATAGTTTTTTTAGAATAATATCTTAGCTATCTCTAAATTGAGACCTAAATTTGTCCGCTGGTAGTAAATTAGGTATAAAATGATAATATTATAAAACATCATATAAATGTATTTCAAAATTTGATTAAAAAAAATAATAATTTCCAATTTTTTCAAAAATAGATGATAATCTATTACCTTTCTCAAATCATACAGATTTGATCTATTTCTGGATATCATAGTAGTTCAAATGAAACTAACATTTTTTATATTATAAAATATTAAATTTTCATCATACATACGTTATCACCACAAATATAAAATCATTCTAAAATTTTAACCGTTTGGTTTATAAATATTAATCGCAACGTTTATTATTAGATTCCAAAATCTAAACAATTTTTACTGTTGATTTTCAGTAATAAAATGTTAGGTACGAAGTGTAAAGGACCACATGATTTATTTCCACGTTTACCATTAGTGAATATCCAAAAAGTTAGCCCGTTAAATGTTTCTGGCTTACTTGCCACGAGACGCGCTTCCGTTCAGCATTTTCCGTCCGACAGTGCTGACTGCTTTCGCAGTATCACTACCCCCGGTTGCCGTCGTGGATGCCTCTTACACTTTATTTTATTCCAAGCTTAAAGAGTCTTACTCTTTTCTCTGACCGGCACTTCTTATTTTCCTTTATTTCGCCAACAAAATAAGTAAATCTTCTTAGGCGCACTTACGTGCGTTCCAACCTCTTCGCACTGATTATTTCGAGCCGGTAAAGTCGATGAAAACATCTTTGATTCACAATGAAAAAAACATGGCGATTGATTGATCTTGGCTTAAATTTATTGCGCTAACGCAAAATTTACGTAGAACAAAGGTAAACAAAAACAATTGTGATTTACTGCAATGCATTGAAATTGATTGATTTGAATATCATACTTGAAGCAATATGGCCATAAAATAAAATGATTTGCAATTTTTTCGAAACGTGACGAGGTGTAGTTTAGCAAAAGGCGCTAATGGTACACTTTTTCATTTCAATTTTATTTCCTTCAATTTGTCTAATTTCTCGTTTACAGGGTCCAAAAGAAAAGAAAATTGCAGTATGAGAAAGAAACGGATTACGAAACTATAAATTTCTGCTTTTCATAATATGTTCACACAGTTTTTCAACGCGGAAACAGTGCGAAAGTATTCATTCATCACGTCGTTTTCCCTCCGTTAGATCATTGGCAATCGACGCAAAAAGCTTCAAACTGATCGGTTTTGCGTAATATTTATAAAAAGTACATACTTCTTATTTAACCCTCCAACCTCAGACACGTTTTTTACAATTGATACCAAGAAATATCTTATTTAAACTATAATTTCAATTTTATAATATCGATATATATTGCAAATAAAAAGATATAACATATTTTAAAATGTTGGATTAAAATAAGTTTTTATTTTATAAAAATAAAGGCGATATTAAAATATTTTAAGAAACAATATCAAATGAAACAATTTTTATTATTAATATGGTTCCTTGATCCGCTCCGTTGCTCAGTCGGTAAGTCGTCTGACTGTAGCAGTGACAGCGAGGTACATATTCTGCGAACATGGGGTTCAAATCAAATCCTGGGAGTATATTCAATATAATTTATACTCTCACAGAATTCAGTCTTAATAACTGCTAATAAGGCTGGTAGTTAAAGCGGTGTAATAGAATGAAGGTCGAGTGCGGTCTCGGTATGGTAGCAGTATGCTTCAAAATTAGCAACAAAATAGCAATACGGCCTCTAAGGAAACAAAAACTCAAAGAACAATATATGCTTTAAATGCAGAATTATATTTAATTAGAAATTATGAACGTTTTAATATTTAATCTACTTAATTTCTTTCTTTCATTTCTATATTATTTTTGAAATAATTTTAATCTGCCTATTTAAAAATATGCTCTTATTCCTGTATTCCTAGAGAAAAACTTCTTTAGTAATACACCAGATGTAGTGTTTTGAACTGGTACATTAAGAATAAAATGCGAAAAAAATAATTTCTTATAATTGTAGTAACATTAAACAATTTATAAAAATAAAAAATAAACCTATGTGAAGAATAATACTAATGTTTAATATTGAAAAACATGCTACTTCTCACAATCGTTTTGTTTACCTCCTATTTTTTTACTCGGTAAACCTCAATTATTAAAATTTTGAAGCACCAATGTTTGATTTGAATTTACTTTAGCATTGCTTTCACATTCATTAAATCAAATATTAAAATATTGTGGAACAGTTGTAACTATTATGAAATCTCGAAATTTAATTATATTTACTTTGGAAATGTATTGGATTTAATATGTTCTGCTATAGTTTAGCACGTTTTTATTTATTTTCTACTTTAAAAACGCACTGTTTTTCCTTCTTGGCTTGATTAAATAAAACTGAAAAAAAAACAGAAATTTTTCCTATATTCGTACATTCCCGCTTTTCAACATCCAACAACTTAAACAAAACATCTCGCAAATGAAAACGTAAAACACAGCGAAAATCAACTGAAACTTAAATGGACTTTACATTTTGCGTTTCGCATTTTGTTCATTTGCGCGTACTGACGCATCTTCGTCGCTAGAGATCGGCGTACACAAATTTTAATCTCTCGGCAATTGCAGCGAATCATAATTATTGCGAAAGCCAATGTGCGGAGGGCACAAAGCGGCGAACGGGAGCAAGTCCTCTGAAACCCTTTTGTTTCTTGCCGCACCCCAAACTCGCCGCTCTTTTCATCGTGCAGCGCTTTCCGGACGACTTAATATTATCGCGACGATGATTTCGCAATTATACTTGCGCGAACAACAGATTAGAATTGAACTGAATGACGCGACCCGCATCGTCTTCGAGAACCAACACCCAAACACGCGCAAAGAACACGGCCTTAAAGTCCTTCTTGAGGTGGATATTTTTGAAATTCACAATTTCACGCCGCCCAGCAATTTGAAATTATCAAAGTCAATTCGTCAGCGTTAAAATGTTTCTAGCGTTTTCACAATACCATACAACCAAAATGGGAATAAAGAAGTTTTATGAAGAGAATTTTCGCCAATCAGAGACTTATTCTTATCTGACAATATTTCAGAAGATATTCATTTTAAATATAACGAAACTAATTATCATGAGTATTGAATATTATAATTATTGTATTTTTTAGATATTTCTAAGCAATTTAAGACGCTATCTGCGTATAATATCTCCTTATACTTGACATACAAATGATTCTAGAATTAATTTTAATTTGGAAAGGAAAATAAATAAATAAGTTTTTATTTTATACTTAACCGAAATCTAATTGAATGAGAACAACTGTCCCGTTTTGTAGCTCAATCGGTACGCCGTCTGACTGAGGCAGTGACAGCGAAGTGCATATTTGGGGGAGAATATATTCAATAATAAATATTCCCACAGCATTCAGTCCCAATAACTGCTACGAGTGATAACCGTAGTAGTAAATGCAGCATAATCAAATGGAAGTCAAGTACGCTGCCGGTAAGCGGTATGGTTGCAGTATGCTTCAAAATATAAAAACAGCATAATTAGAAGTGCAGTGCGAGAACCTGAAATATTTTTTCTTAAAGACATAATAATATTACTATAATAATTATTCCAAAATAAAAGGAAAATTTTGTTTAATGTTGTCTTTGCCCACTGTAAATATTTAAATAATTTTGATATTTTATAACACATCTAAATTCTTTATACAAAAAATTATGAAAGACATATGAAAGACTCAACATTTAAAAAATGTGCTACAAATTTAGAACTAGCTCTTATCGCTCAAAAAGTTTTATTGGAAGCTTCTCACCCGCTCGAAAAGTATTCTTATCTTGTAGTGCTCTATTTCCGCATTTCCCTCTTCGCAATGCATTCGCAGACGCGGTGGTGTCGCGGCCTTGCATTGTACAGCCTCCAATGCACTACGACGCTTCAATCCAAACACGGATATATATCCCTTCAATTTCAAGTTAAACTTAGCTGGGAACTCCACGTGGAATTCCGCCCGCAGGAGGGCCGAAAGCAGGTCTACGCGCGGCATTCTTCCAATCCTGCTCTCTTTGCGAGCGCCGCGATTGCGATTTCGGATACCCCTACGCGCACTTTCGACATTTCTCTCAAATCGACCAATTTTCACTTATACGCCTCGCGTGTGAGTCCTACACCATGCGCAGGGTGAACACTGTGCACACACGCCACGCACTCAGTCATTGTGCTCGATTCACGAGTGAATGACTACCCAATCCAATATCAATACAACCTCACACTTAGGGCCATAATAGTTAGAAATGCATTTCGTGGAAAATGTCTGCAAATAATAGCCACCCTTTTTGTAGTCAATGACAGGAAAAAATCCATTTGCAAAACGGAAACGCATCTCGTAAATTGCGTCAATTTAAGAATATCGATAAAGGTAGGTATCCCAATGTTTTAAAATAGAAATTGATTTTTCAATATTTGGGATGAAAAGAAAAGAAATAATTCATTTGTAGAGCATGTAAATTGAATGAATTTGTTTAAATTACTTCGAATAATAGTAGTATAGTAGTATTTAAGAAGTAATTTATATGAATTGATAGTTTTTTGTTTTGTCATTTTTAGATAAAAGAAATGTAAATTAGAACCAACAAGTAATTTCTTTACTTATCTTTACTTATACGTATAAAAAACGGATTTATTATCTATTGTTAACTACTTAGTTGACCAGACGACACATCTTGTTCTATCCGCCAAATTAGTAAAATTGCTAAAATCTTCCAATGTGCGCTACACAACAACAAGTTGCACGTTTTTTTTTTTCATTGCTTTGTGTCTGGTCGTAAACAGAATAATGAGGCTAATCTACTTCCGACAGAGACGATGCAAACAAAGTCTCTGTGCGTTCCTCCTCGTCCTGCCGCTCGAAATTTGTGGAAACCGCAAACTCCGCCAGCTCCCCCGGTAAAAACCCGACTAAAAATGTGGAAATTCAAGGTGCGAACGCATATTCCTTCTCCTTCACGCACGGTACCTACTCTTCCGATTTTCCTCCGCTGTTTGTTTACGGCAATATCTCAACCAACATCAAAGCAAAGCGCTGATTCCGCGTGCAAATTCTACCGCGATCAGCGCCAGAATTAAACCATCTCTATGTATATATCAACATCAAGCTGATTTTAACCTGCCATCAATTTCAATATATCAATATATGTAACAGTATCGCAACTCAACGACAAAAACAACAACAAACTATACACTCAGCAAGCGTTATTAATTCTCGCTCATTAATTTAGTTCGACGACGTTGTATCTTTCGTAGTTATTGAATTATTGAATTGGCAATTACATGCGTTATGGTTACGCTATCAAGTGAGAAACGACGCGATTGCGATACACTGATATTAATTAGGGAATCATTCTACATGAGATGCCAGCGTGTGAGTGCGCACACACTTCGCTCACATTAGAGCTAGGACTTGTTACTCCCAAGAAGCACTTAGCCTCTGCGTATTACCCGGAGCACGCATCTACGGTAATTACAATGTTGCACGTAATCTTGAAGGCTGTGCTAAACGTGAAAGAAGTAAATTTCTAGCAGGTACTTGAAGAAAACTTCAAATCACTTCCAGGAGTTAACACGTATTAACACGTATAAATAATAATCAATCTGTACTAGAATTGATGAAATCAAGATCATATATTGATCCTAAATCATTTTTTTAATTTTGCTTGTATAGTTTGGCTGTAATCTAAATTTCAAGGTGGCTGTTTGTTGGAACAAGTCAGACATATCAGTGTCACTTTCTTATTCACACTGCCGGCTGCTCGTTGCTAGCGAAACACAAAATATTCTAGAATTATTTACGGCAAATCTAGTAAGAGATAAAAAATACGTTATTTTCACTGAATAATAATAATAATAATAATAATATATTTTGTACACATACAATCATACATATACAAGGTCATCGATCAACGATTCATCAACCATAAAAAACAGTAATTAATGAAATAAAATGAAAACAATAATAGTTATAATAAGAAGTTTTCGAACTCTTCTGTAGGTGTTAAAGGGTTGGAATGATTGGCGAAGAGTTTTATTGTTAGCTCGATATGTCTCATTTCAATTGGTAATATTTTGGTTACTGAATACAAGTTTGTGTTTGTAGTACTAAATCGAAAATAATATTATTATTGCTTGTTTAGTTTGGCTACAATCCAACTGCTCTTTAATCAAGCAGAGCATAAGACAAGAGCGACAATACCCATATTAGTTCCTCACTCCACTGACGGTGCAGTGTGCGACTGTTCATATGTTATAACACAGAATATTCAAAAATATTTACGACCAATCTAGAACAGATAAGAACATACTCTCTTCACAGAATCATTTCGGTAGATATCTACTAAATTAAAATCAAATCCGCAACAATCACCCAAAGATCCATTCATAAACCAAGGCCGTTTTACTACACCTATCTACAATATAACAGAATAAACACGGTAATAAACATGATTATAAAATATTAGGGTCAGTAATATGTGTAGATCGTAAACAAAATTATTTGGGTTGGCAACATAAGGTGTCACTGAATGTTCATATGCTGCACAAGCCGCATGAAACAATTAATTGTTTTTATGACCAGAATAGACGATTAGTAAAATCAAGCGTCTTATATTTGTAGATAAAATTATATATTCGGTTTTCTTTGAAAGCATCATTAAGAATGATTTTAGTCTGATTAGAGCATAGTGCGTATAAATGAAAACTGCCACATATCGAAAGAAACACTGGGCTACCGACTGAAACAATTACGAGATGTCGTAAGTCATAATGCATTACAATATGTAAGATTTTGTTTGGAAACTTTACATTGTAGCGCAAAGTGCTTATTTCGTTTTACCAGTCAAAGTTGTAAATTGAACAATAAAAGTTTGGATAAAATGTAAGTACATTGCAAGGTTTTGAACGGAAACTGGAATAAAACTGGAGCATAAACAAATGCATCCTCACTCGGCGTCTGTACGGAAGTTTATTTCATTGTACAAGAGTTATTTGTTAAAAATTAATTTCAATAATGCATCAGGGACAGACGCTTTGGAGAATAGTACCTTTGTTTTGTTAGTTTGTTTGTAACAAATAAATAGAAATATTAGAAAATCCAAAAGTACCTTATTAAAATTACTAAACAACAAATAAGAAAGAAAGATCATAGTTAACTATATTATATTTTTATTTTTCATTAAATAAAATTCATATGTATTCTGAGAATATGATTTTCTTCAAAAACCTTGCATTCATCCTCATGTCAAAACGAGAAAAAGACATATTCCAGACCAACCAGGCTGCCCAACACCGGTCACAGGGTAGTCTCCGGTAGTCCCGGTTTTCTCTAACCGGACTTGTCGGCAGTTCGGGAACATGTAGCCAGTAGTGCCCTGTTGTACCACCGCCGCGCGACGTGCCGGTTGTGCGGTCGTCCTCATACCGATATCGGCAGGGTCCCCGCCGCATTCGCGTCGTTCGCGCGCCAGTCGTGCTCGCGCCGTGCTCTTGATCGTAGCCTCCAGTCCACACGCAGTGCGCCCCGGCTGGTTTCACCAGCACGCTATCACACGCGGAAACACTTTCCGCGAGTTAGTTAATTGTTTGAATCGGCATTCGCTAGCAACCGAGTGACATCAAGCGAGGTGATTCCGCCCACGTCTAACTAATAAACCTAAGAAGATTCATTAAATGAACTAATAAAGATATTCAACTCAATTAAATAGAAATTAGTTACTCTACTAGTAAATTGTCAGTAACATGCCAATGTTTACGGTGGAAAGCTATGATATGCCTGCAGTGTGGATGCTTGCAATGTGTGATCACACATGTACTACTGAGAGTGTTCCTGCTCATTAACTAGGAATTATCGGCGGATTCGTACATTCGACGCAAAGAAAACTTTCTGGGACTTTTCTCATTTGTCAGTTATTAAAAGTTCATTGAAGTTTACAACTTTGGGGAAATTAAATCATGGATACCACGTCAGTCATAGAAGGCACCGTCAAGTTTCGCGACGGCAAGAAGGTAAATTATGCAATGTTTTCTTTACTAATTAGTACGCAAAGTACTGCGATATTGATGATATTCGGTTATGAACAAAGCAAAGGAATTAGTACCATATTCGCTCTTTTATGTGCACACTTTGTCTATTTTCCCTTCACATTTGTTTTTGCAATCTGTTCTCGCATTTATCCAACTCCAACATGACTTGTGTACTTTGCACGACCTTCCATTGACGTTGCTACGATGACAAATCATATTCAAGCCAGTCATATCACTACTTTATCTGCGTCTATTTGATATCATGCCTACCTGTGTATAATGCATGCTGTCAACATTGCACCAGCATTGCAAACATGTCATGCGATTCGTTCGTGAAATTGGCGATGAAATTTCAATATTCATATGCGCGAGGAATGCAGCCACACTAGAATTAATTGCACGCAAAATCATGATCAGGCGCAATTCAGTCATCGCTCGCATTTCTCCTCTGCGGGCGTGTAACATGAACCTTTTTGCTAATCGTGAAATCTCCCCGCTTCATTTTGCCTATTTGTCTATTAGACGAGCGTTGTCTGAGGGCGCGCGAAGTGGATAACGCGCGTCGCGCGGAATCCGAGGAATCTCATGCAAATTCACTTCTATGCTACTATTCCATGTGGAATACAAATTGGTTATTACATATTTCAGTTGAGACTGTGATAAGTAGAAGTTAACAGGAGTTATTACTGGGCTGTGGATGATTCTTTTTTATTGTTTTCCGTGCTTTAGAATTTCGAGGAGAGAATATATTGGCTTTTATTTCACTGGAATATAAATTGGTTATTATAGCAATTCTTCTAGTCGGTGATGAGCAAAACTTCACTTGTGTTAATGCTAGATTTGTTCTGTTCTTTAGAGCATTTACTAAAACTATTGGACGATGCAGAATTGATTGTCTGTATATTTGTCTTTTAGTTCGTTTAGGTGAATCTTTTTCTTAGGAAAAGTTAAGAACTTTTGGAATTAAAAAGAAAACATTGAAATACCGCTATGTTATTTCATGTTTTTTTTTTATCAAATTGATGATGTGAAATAATTTCACAGTTTTTTGCTTTAAAATAATAACGTAAATTCAAGGAAAAATTTGAAGGAATTACCAAAATTTTCTAGTTATCGTTTATTCTGTGCTATTGATTCAAAAGTTCACAAAATTATTTGCTTCATTTATATATAACTTGTGGTTTTTGCCTTTTAACTTTTTTTCGCAGGCAGCGAAGCGGTAAAGATTAAAAAAAAAACTTTGAAGTTCCAATAAGTATTGCATTAATAATAATTTTTGAGTAAGTTTACCGTTTTTGAATTCAATGATTTGAAAGCAATCAGAATCATGACATTTATGCATCTAAAATATCTTTAGCTAGAAAAAATGGAACTAATGATCATATAATTAGAAATATAAAATTGTTAAACTTTTAGTTCTTTTTCGGTCTAGGTTTTTCTTCAGTTTTGTTAACAGACAAAAGAGGTTAGTGCACGTCGTCCATTCATTCTACGTTTATCCTTCTACTCACATTTCGCGTTTCTCCGAACTATAAAAATCAAGCATCAAATGTTTATAAGTCTCATTTCAAATCGCCAGAAGCAAACTTAAATAATCACGTTTTCAATTACTGGAACTGATTTAACTACCTCTAGTTGTAACTGGGAAAATAGAAGAAGGCGTCTTGTCAATAACGTCAATTAGTTTTAAACCCTAATTACTTTTTTTTATATTTCAACTTGGTTTACAAGTGCAAGCCCGTATTAGTGCATGTTTCTTTTAAGAAGAACCTCTACACTCGAAAATGAAATATATGTTATCTGTTTTATCCTGCCAATTGCATATTTGCAACGATTTAGTATTAACAAATGCAATGTCCACTTATTGCTTGGTTTCCATTTGCATTTTGTTATTCTACACTGTGTTGTTCAAACATTCCGACTTTAATTTTATTGTTTCCTAAAACTTTTCATCGCTTTACCTGATAAACATGTGTTTTGAGTTAATTAAATTCGAAATACTTTTGTGGTTCTAAACCGTTAAAACGGTTATCAGAAATAACATTTCGTACTTTATTAGTAGGTGTTTCTGCTAACTGATAAGTAACTCACATTTTCCTTAACATGTAGTCATATTTCAACACAAGCAAGCAAAAATTTCTGTCGTGATGGCAACTACAAAAAAACCCATAACATATGTTTATATTTCTTCCTGACACATTTCAATCAATTTTACACTGAAACACTAATAAAGCCAGAGATTTATTAGTTTGTTTAAAAACGCTAAGTACATAGCATTCGAAATTATTCAGTAGGCCGGCTTCAGAGTTTTTCCAGCATTTTGTTTTTCTTTATCCTCACATCCCAAAGACCATCAAAGCATCCCTATCACTGCTGTAACATATCTTGTTCTCTCGCAAATATTTTTTGAAATTTTAGGCGCGACCTATGTTACTAGGAAATTAACAGTTTTCCTGACTTTGGTGATATCTAGTAATAACGAAATTGGCCGATGGTTTACTGTACTCAAGCGGAACAAACATGAACTAAAAATTATGTCATAGTATTCGCTTTCCCTTGCTTTGGCAGCGTTAATTCCGAAATACCAACCTAAGCAGAAATACCAACTCAAATCGCATAAATTTGGTGCTAGTAATTTTTTTTCAAATATTCAATTCAAATATGCTGCGCGATAATTATTGAAACCTATTTGACTATATGCCTTTTGTAATGTAAATTATCAATGCATTACAATGCTTAGTTGAAATTCCATCACCTCTTTTGACTTCGAAATTTTGTTTTGTTTGTACAAGAAGTTTATGATTATCTGCAAATTTGAAAGTCTATTCACAATCTGAGTGTAAAAATAAAATAAAAAACTCGGTTCTTGGAGTTCATGATAATATAGAAATAATTTTTGTTGCCCGAGGTCGTAGAAGCGATTAATTTCGAACTCGCTTGCTTCGTCTTTATTACACGAGTTGATTAGATTAGCCGGTCATACAATTTGTCCGCTCGAGCATCGACCGTACACCAATAAAAACGATGGTAATTTTTAGCGTTCTCCAATGCTTGGCGTGTTTCGCTACCTTTTAATTAATGGCAAACGAGTCTAACCGCGAACTTGTCTAGTTCCACCTGCGTCTAATTAGAAGCCACCTCGTAAAAACAAGCGTATATTTTCAAGAAACTACTAATTGCACAAGAAACAATCTCAGCACAACAACGCGGACAAAACGCTGGATTGTGCTTTAATTCTTCCATGAAGTTCATTAATGCATGCGCGAGTCATTGTTAAGTCGAATTTAAGTTAAGCGAACTTTAGGCTGAATTCACGCGGGCGCGATTTGTTCCGAATTAGTAACACTTATTAATATTTGTTGCTGCAATGCAGCGCCATGGCCATGTGAGTTAATAAACACGCAAGCATTTTTCGAGCTGCTTTCTAAGCAATTATTTCTAGCTTTCAGCTCTTGTGCAGGTTATTATTAGATAGTAAAAAAGCAGTGATTGGCGTATGGTTCATGCGTGAAAATAGAGAGCGCGCGATAGCACAAAAATGTATGTCATAATTTACCATATTCAATGATACAGTTAATTACCATGTGAGTATCATGTCGGTCACTAGCATTGTACGAACGTACACAATCGCAACGGAACAGAAGACAGGAAGAACCGATTTTTATTACTGCCAGTTGAAAGAGCCACTAATGAAAAACACGTCAGGGATGATAAAAAATGACGCGTTTGTTATCAAGCCCTCATTATATTTTCATTAAGCTTAGATGACCTCTTTTATCTGCAATATACTTCAGTTGAGTCTAAAATGATATTGTAGCTTTATAGGAAATCTAAAATTGCATATTTAATGTGGTTGCGGGACAACCGTCGGGTACGTTTTTTTTTTTAATTACCGGATATCGATTGCTAAAATAATTGAAGACATTTTTCTTTGTCCTGTATTAGGATAGGGATACAAATTAATGGTGGTTTATGGGTTGCTTTAAACTAATTTTGTTCTAATTTAATTATGCTATTAATTTAAATTAATTCACTAAAAAAGTTTTCATGTTATATCATCGTTAATTATAAGATTTAAGCTATAGTTAAGAAATATAATTGCTGCTTTCTAGATTTTCAAGTTTGTTAGTTGTTTGTTAGAAGTTGGTGAATCTAGTAACCTCCAATCATAATGTTGTTTTGTCAATTTTTACCTACAAGATATTATTCCATTTGCAATTTTATTGGCCTATAGTGCATCGCCTCCAATGCGGTAGTTTTCACAACTCGAAACAGGTTTGCATGCTTCTAGACTGACAAAAGTGTCGCTTTTATGACTTTGTTAAAACGTTAACACAGCAAGCACCAGCCGACGAATATTAACATAGTAACCGGAATTTGTGACGCACAAGAAGTTGCACATTGTTTTCCAGAGGCGCGTGATGGACAGAAACTTCAAGTGCGCTGAGGTGCTACCGAGGTTCGCAATGCAGCGCACGGTGGTTGGGGAGTTAGGAGTCGACTCATCATACAGAGAGTCAGCTTGAAGTAATTTGCGTCTGCAGAGGCTGCTGGCGGTTGATGTGGATGCCGGCAAAGTGTGGCTGGCATGTTGCTTACTTGTATATTGTCTGCGGTGCTAAAACCGGCTTGCCGGCCCGAAATATGCGGTGAGCAAAAAGCAATTTGAATTTTAAATATTTAAATATTAAGATTCCACCTGAGGGCGCGCGGCGCGCGCTTTCCGCTTTTTCTCAGCCTTCCGGTGCTTATTCAGATTCTCGATTCGGAGCGCATTAGCCGCCTCTCTGGGAGAATGTCGAATCACGAATTACGCTGCCTCACCCGGATTACGGATTTCTTATAATTTCGAAAAAATACCGAGAAACGTTGCTCCATCCTCCACAACACCACACTGAGAAGACACTTAATTGAAACACTCGAATATGCTAATTGCATTCAATAATGAATTAATCGAATTAATTTACGCAAGCTGCGTTTCAAATATTCATATTTTAATCTGCGCTGCATTATTTACACATTCGAGGGGGCGGCTGGGTGGAGAGGGGGTGGTGGTGTAGACTAAATGAAAATTTGCCGATTTCACGCCGAGGTGGAGTTATTTACAAACTAAATTACGTGATAACACATAATTAGCTAATGAAACTAATTCAATTACACTCCACGCTGAGGGGCGCCTGTACGTGCATGCTGTGCACATGTGATGCGCACCATAATTTAATTTGGCAAATTAATATCGTACTTTTAAAATCCGGCGTTGGCATAGGCACGGTGTAATTAAAGCGAAATAAAAAGATCCACTCACCTGGTGTGGCTGTAACACGCGAAACAACGACAGCGTTAATTAATTTGCTCGCTTTCTTTGCGAATTTTAGCTTTCATTTTTTTTTTCTAAAAGCGGTGTGTAATTATAATAGGGGTGTAATTTAAATGGTTCTTTTCATATTATGGCAGTCAAGTCGGTGATAATTAGGTTAAATAAAAATTCCTATTGATCCCAATCTAAATTCTTATTGGGTCTATCAAAACGATGTTACACATTTTCTTAAATATATAATTTATTTTGAATATTAATAATTTAATTAAGAGTTTTAACAGTTTTTAGCAATTTGCTAACAAACTATATCAATTAACTTTGCGAATAATAACCCAGTTATATCAAATATAACCAAACTAGTTTACAGCATTCCATTCTTTTCAAAGTTTGCTGTTTTGTTTGAAACGCGTGTAAATAACATTCTCTAAATCACTTGAAAATCACTCCCAAAACATGATTGAACAAACCAAGTTATTTATTAATTAACTTTTCAATTAGCCGATGTTGTACATCGCAAGTTTCTGTTGTTTCGCTAGTTATGGCTGAAACGGATTCTTTCCGAATTGTTGTACTGAAGCACCAGCGGCATGGGAAGCATATAATGCAAAGCGTTAGGTTAGACGAGCATGTAATAATAACTTGAAGTTTGGCTATTCTTTGACGTCGGCGTTTAACTTCCATGTACCGCCGAAAGCTTCTTGCGGCCGAAAAGCTCGCGGCGAAAGTTCTTCAACGCCGCTGTCGATGTTGAGCAGTTATCAACTTATCAGCCGCCCGTACACATAGGGCAAGGCAAGTTTCGCCTGCTGCATCCGAATGCATCGTGCGTGCGGAAGGAAGCGGCGGCGGTGGTATCGAATATGCACGACGAGAGCAATATTCGCTTCGTCGGCGCTGTCGACCTTTTCGGGGAAGGAAGCGTAATATTGATTTACAGCGCCCTCCGTCTTTACTGCGTCTTGGCGAAGTTTCTCGATTTGGCGCTGCACTTTCGAGATTTGTGCTCCGGGGTGCATCCTGAGCGTGTGTCGCTGCAGCCGCCCCGGTCGCAGTTGATTCCGCGCAGCGCGAAACTTAATATCCGGCAGTTTTGTGCGCAAAATTATGGCGTTTAATGTCACTATAATCATTCTTTCTTATTGCGCGCTTGCTCGTGCGCGCGTACATCTTCATCCTTCATTGGCGGAGTTCGTAAATCCAGCTCCGGGCTGGAAGATACTTTGCGCCCGACGTCACAAAACCCGTACTAAAATCTCGGCTAAAATTTAATCTCTTTTTGTGACGGCAGTTTCTAGTCTTTTCGTCTGCGAAATTAATCTCGACCTCTTGCAGCTCGCACCTCGTAAAGTCACACTCTTTCAGATGCTTTACACGTTACCTTATTTGGGTTTATTGATTCATCTGGTGCCGGGTCCATCTGTTTTGTTTGGCCCCTTGTTTGCCGTCTTCGGCGCAAATTCGGCACTTGCGGCGTGCGCCCTCACCTCTTAAGCTCTTAACTTTTCATCTCGTCTGGCGTGGCACATCGATATTTATCACTTGCAAGCGTGCCGCGTGCGTGGCAGTAGCGTTGCGGTATCAGCTTCTTCTTTGCGCGCAACATCTTGACGTGTCAATTCGTTATGGGTCCAAGTGGAGCGCGTGAAGATGCATCACACAAAGGCGGAACGCAACAAAACCTCAAGTCACACCAAGAGCGACCCTCGGCCTCTTGCTGTCTAGGGGTGCGGTTGGCAAGTCGTAACGCATGGCGTTGACGCGCATCCAGCGTTGCGTTGCGCTCACGGGACCATTGCCTTTAACTTTTCGGACAAATTCGCTCACGGCGCATAAATGCCGCTGGCTTAACAGCTGCACGAGTGTCATACTGTGATGCACCCTCCCATTCAGGCCATTCCGGCCGAAGATGGGTGCATTATGACTGAATGTGTAACAGTAAATGCCGCGTGTCGCACTTTGCGGTGCAAAGTCACCCTTCGCAAACATTTGCCTATTTTCGTATCATATAAAATCCACATTCTAGGAGGTTGAATATGCATGATATCATTTTTCCCCGACAAACATATTCCATACAAATTTTTATTGTCCAAACTGTGCTGAAATATGAAATCTGAGCATGGTCTACTGAATATTTTGCGAGCAATGAAAAAATAAAGAGTCAGTAAAGTCCAGCTGTAATCATTTTAATGGATTTGTATTTTGAATAACAACTTAATCATTTGGTGAAACGAATAAATAGACTACTTATCAAATAATTTATTTTATATGGTGATGATCTAATAATATTATTAGGAGATAATTAGATAAACATCAGTTTGAAAAATAAATTTTGCTGTTTTTGGATAAATTCCAACCTAAAATGACAAGGAATTTATTCGATTCACCATCAAAAACTGGCCGATTAATAATATCTTCCAAAACAATATTTATTTCGAGATTTCTAATGTGTTTGTTTGGTGCGTTTAAAGTAGGTGTACGCACAAATTTTCTCTCTCATCTCAATGATTGTTGTATGATATAAGTTGGGTCACATATGTTTTCACTTTTAATCTGAGATGTAAATGTTTTGACAAGTTAATTTTTTTTTTTGAAAATATGTCAAAACTTTCTTTTTTAACTAAAAATTTGAAAATATTTCAATTATTTGTGTAATTTCTTCTTTGTTTCAAGTTTTTGATGATAAATTCTGAATTCTATGTACAATTAACTGAGAGGGTTCTCAGTGTCGAATTAAACAATGCGTCACGAAAATCCACTTGTTAATTAAATTTTAGCAATTCACTGCGTTGATTTCATTTATTATTGTCTTCAATGACCAACAGTTTGCATTTTAACGACATCACATGAACTTTGGTTTTCTTCCTGACCTTTCGATTGCCATGATGATAATAATTAAGAGTCAATAAGCCACTTCACTCGCATGGCTCATATTAGTCTATATTTAACTAATTAACAGACATTTACGATGATTACTATGCACGTTTGCATTTTTACGCGGATTAACTGCGTACAATTAGCAGCCGAGTCGATTAATCATTGTCATCGGCGGCGTGCTTGAGCTCTCGAGACCTATCGTTTGTATTTGTCTCACTCGATAGTGAAACCAAGTTGGCGGCTAGCGGCGGCGGCGGTTGTGCTTGCATTAAATTTGAAAGTAACACGAGAACAAGGTAAATACTTTGTCAAGCACTTTGAGGGGAAATTCAGGCGGATTTTCGTTGGTAACGTGCGCAAGTAAACTCGCCACACGCCTCACGACAGGCGGCAGAGGTTAAAATTGCATTTGGTAATTCGAGCATTAAACTAGTCCAAAGCGTTCACCTCGAAACTGCTCCCTAATGAATTTAATTAAACTATCTTTTTGAGCAGAAGTGCCGACTAACTAAAACGCATGCCGTTGCCGAACAGTGGGTGCAGGTTCGTGAGGCGGCGGTCGTTTCAAAGCACGCCCGCACTTTTTCTCTTTGCACAACGTGGTTTTTTTGCTGGTATGCGAATAAATGAAAGTAAACGAAGACCGAAAACAGAGGAAGTAAGGTAGTCCTAAAGCCCGGCAGCGTGCAATTAATTAATCTCGCGAAAAATCTAATATGTTAACCAAACAGCCTTTACTGAAGGACCTCAAACAACGGCCAGAATTCATCAGCATGGGCCTGCGAATTTCCGCCGTTGTTATTTCGTTGCCTTCCACGCTGGGGTAGTTTCTAATTTTTGTGGTTTTTGAAATATAATAAATTTTAGTGTCGGGGAATTGCCATGGGACCGTCTTTTCTGAAAAACGTTTCATAAACGATACTGCCTTCTTCAAGTCACAAAGTCAACACAAGAAGAGACACTTGATACTTTCAGCTCTATTTTTCTGTCGTCACTTATTTTTGTTAGCCCTGAATCCGCCCCCACAAGGAGAGACAAGGGCGAAGGTTCACGTGTAATCGTTGAGACATTAATTATCTCTCCAATGTGCGCGCACAAAACAGAATCTCCAACTATAAACTGCTCATATTTCAGAAAATAGTAATCAATTATCTCTTCAGTGCCAGGATATTCAAAGTGCTTGCACATGTGTTGGCCGGGTACTTATACGCTAGCCTATCGTGTTTCGATATATTATCAAGTGATATCAGGCTGAAAATTACAAGGAGGTTGGATTTATTCCGAAAAGTTACGCTTGGATATCAGTATAACGATGATATTTTATCCGTTTTTGCTGCAATAAGCTCCTGTTTGAGCAAGTGCAGTATATTTATGTAAACAGTTTGCTCGTTGATTCATTTATATCATCCGTCGTAAGTTGAAATGTGGAAAAGGCAAGCATCTAACAAATACGAGATTTAATCTTCTCCTACTGGACCAACATTCAGAATACACCAACCGTTTCCGAAAAAAACACACAATTTCTATTTAAAGTCATGGACTAGGAAATAAAGTTACATAAGGACGCTTTAATTACTCCATGGTTGTGAAAGTATCTTTATTGCATTGGATAATATATATGACATGTTGGTGAGGCGATTGGAGCTTTGAGTGGCTTTCAGCTTCTTGTACTTCTTGCACAACTTGTGCAACAACGAGTGGTATTACTCTTTGCGTGCTGTATGTGGATGAAAACATCGCTGGTATAGGTGCATCGCTGCACGTTGATGTTGATATTTTTCATGTCGGGCGATCTGTATCAACTGGTACGTTTGCCCGTATCAAATATGAAATTTTCTGACTATTTTTAGCACGCGCTCTCCGAGCAACTTGAGGAGATAAATAAATGTTCTTCATATTTGTATTCTAGTCGATACAAGTCGCGATGAAATATGGAAGATGTAAAATGATTCTGGAATTATTTTGGTTGTGGGGGAGGATTTCCAGCGAGCGGAGGAGACAGGTGATGGAATGAAGAATAAGTTAAAAGTTTGAAAACTTTCTCGCGCTCCAGATAAATAATTTTTTCGCGTCTTCGAATGACTGCAAAGAGCATTTTATCACTGTGTGATTTATTCATTAAGCGGCGCGTGGTTTATTTTTCGGTGGTTGCAAATCACTGTTATCCAATGAATGGCGGAGGTACATTTTAAAGAAGGGAGTTTTTCGTCGTGGTGTGGGTCTTTAATAGCCCCTTTTCTGGCAAATAACCATTAGCCACGTGAAATATATCTCTTACTTTTACTTTTACCTACTAACACCATTGAGGGACGCTTTGCATGAATCAAGCGAGACCCGCGAACGAGTAACTTTTGAAATAGAAAGGTAGAAAATAAGGAAGGAAACAAGGTGCACTGGGCATTCATAGAGATGAATGTACCAAAAAGTCACCTTACAACTTGAACGAGACGACTTATTTTCCATCTTGAGCTGGGTGCAATGATCTCACCCACTTTTTGCATCTTACGTGTGAATCAATAAGACTGTAATTAGTGGACTATCTACAACTTGAAAACCCAATAACGGTTGTGAACTTATGTGGAATTAAATTAAAGGGAATAAGTTGGACATACTAAATAGTAATCACTAGAGAATTAGGCAAAGTCTTTCTCAGTATTTTTCAGGAAATTTTGCATAAATAGAACGATTAGAATGTGCCGTGATTATTTCCATGATTATATGTTTGAGTTATGATACCTTCTAGTTAGTTTTCTCTTCAAATTGGTGAAAAAATTACTAATTGCTATCTAACACATTTTTAGCGATATTTTTTATGGCTCTCAACATCCCAACTAGTGATCAGTTCGCACCCTTTTCAAACACGCTGACAACTTGCAATTTTTTGATTCCGCACAAAAATACCTTCCAATTTAAGGCAAATTCGGCGTAAACAGCCATCGATGACAATTATCTCCGATAATTAATCGTAGTACTTTAAGCCAGGGACAGACGTTGACTATCAGTTACGAAGCGGAGCTTGCTCAGCGCTCATTGGGCGCAATTAGTTAGGATAATTTGAATAATCATCGATTAAAACTTTGATTAACCGAGTTACGCCACTTTCCGCCCGCGCTTGCTTTCGACTTAGCACTGCGGAGTAGTTCACGAGGGTGCTCGTCATCGAGGAGGTTGAGAGGAAGCCGGAAGAACCTTCTGGCTGGATGTGGCTCTGCAGCGCGCTATAGAATAAAATAAATTCGCGTTATTTAGCATTCGGCGTATCGCGCATAGTTTCCTCGAGGCAACGTCTTGCATTTGACAGCCGGGATGCGAGACGAACCGCCCTTCGATAATTTACTACAGCGTAGAGCCTGTCGAACGAAAACTTACAATTCAACGTACAAAACATCAAACGATCTTTAGTTTGAATGGCGCAATTCGACCTCACAATAGACCATACCTTGAATGGATGGAAGGATGGAACAATCAAATGCAACCCAATGCAACATGATGGTTTGCATCTTGTAAGGTGTAGTTCTTAAGCGCGGTTGTAGTATCCTATTACTTTTTTTCTTTTATCCGCTGCTGTGTTCCACTTTATTTCTTTATCTCTTCCTCCTCATCCAGTTGTGCTTAACCGTCTTGCGTCTGCCACGCGCATTATATTTATGAAACAAGGAACTTCTCAACAACTGGTAACTATTGTTATGTTGATTAATAATGCACCGAAACGAGCGAGGCGATAAACTTAGGGGAAAGTAACTGAAAGTCGTCGTGTCGTGACAACACCAGCGACGTGTGTGTCTAGAAAACATTACTTGTACCAACAATTCCTTTGCTTTGTGATAGCCGGAAGAGACACGGTGTACAAACAGTTCGTGTAACTAATGTTGTTTGTGATTGCAGTGGAAGACGAGATGGTGTGTCATCACGAAGTTATCGCCAGTTGCAGGTAATATAAACGATGCTACAAACTGACAACTAATGGATTGATAACTATTCCATCAGCACCGATAATTATCAAAACAAGAATGGAGGAATGCGCTTTTAATTACGGCTTTTCGAGCATTGAAAATTCAGATTTCATTCTAATTTATTGATTGTCGAAGTCGGGCCATGTAGACCTGACTTTCAACGTTTTAACAGTTCATCCCGGATTGAATAAGTGCTCAAGTTTGGAAGCACTAATTTTGTCTGAGCACTTCATAATTCCGATCGGATCGCGTTTTGATGAACTGAAAACGAAGTGAGCCACCACCCGCATCTACGGCTTGGACGTTTCGTCGATTACAATGTAATTAAAGCGGTTATTGTGGTTATTTGAGCTTTTACAATTCAATCAGCGGCCGGTTGCGCACTCACAAATTGAATCGCGTTCAATTGATCGGCCGCATTCGATGCGCTTTGGAGGATTTGAATTCGAGCCTCTTTTTATTAAGTGCTTAGGAGTGACCCGGGGGTATAAATGGTGCAGCGGTAATCGGATTGCTTCGACGAAGAAAGCCTAAACATTCGGAATGAAATTGAACCGTGCCCATGTGTGTGCATTGTGTCGCACGGTGGTCCGAAGACTAAATCTACGGCAAGTTCTTCCCGTCCTATTCAATTTGGCTGAGTTTAATGTACATGTTTTTACGAGTCGGTGTAATGCGAGCGCGTGATTTGTTGCACCTCACGCACCTGATGTCGTGGGATTGCGAATTCGCCCGCGCGCTTCTCTTATTTCATTATTTTTTCGACCCCTTTTCCTGATGTTCTTTGGGTTACTTCTCAGTTTTTGAAAACAGGCCATAGAACACTTTATTTCCGGAAACTGAGCATACGCACTACCGTTTTACGATTTTACCCACTTACTCCGAATGTCAGAAAGCTCCTTATGAGTCACACGTAGAGAGAACGGTTGTTGCGTTTTAAGGGTTATGGCCGTAATGTATGATTATTTGCGAAGTAATTAAAATTTTCAGCGGTTGTCTTAAGATTTTTAGGCGCTTTTAGTATTTTTGAAAAGGGCATATAATGCAAATTAAGAGCATTCGTGCTTTAGAGTGGACCACATTACCCCGTAAAAAGACGTACTCGTGCATGCCCAGCTTTCGCAATAGCATTCGAAAATAATTATTATTGGAAATGTAATTTTGCCGTGTTTTTAAGCGTTTTTAATTGATTGATGGGCACACGGATGGTCAGCGGACAGATGTGGACGTGAGCACCCCTTAGTGTTTCAAATGCGTTTTGCCATATCGTCATTGCGCCATTCGCAATTCGATGAGCGCGAGCGATTGAACGCGAATGCAAAACGCGAACGTAAACGCATCGATCGGACTCGATATACGAACCGTAATTAATTCGAAACGGACGATAAATGCACGCCAAAAAGGCGACGGCTTTTTATTTATTTTTAGTTGGCGCCTATACACCCCCTTCCCGCTTCCCGCAGCAATGCAAAGCGCATAATAGCAATGGCACAGTCGGATAATTTCCGCCAAACGTATCAAAAAATGATACAAAAACAGAACAAATATTGCAATACACAACATGCCTACGGGAGGCAACACACAGGACAATACAAAGTATAGTATAAATTGCTAACAGATTTGGGCAGATTCTCGGCTTTTTTAAGCCGATTTAAAACGATATTTGGGTATGTTACAGGCCTTCGATTGCGATATTTATAGGCATAGTAAATTGGACTGAATAGCATAGATTGCACTGTAAGTGTAAAGTGTAAAGAATGTAAAGGCCATAGAGTCCTTCAGATACTTAGAAAGTTTATCCAGCAAACAACAGTGTAAATTATTTATATTTGCAATGCGTAAAAATAGAAACAAATTCTACAGACTGGGAGTCAAATGCAATTGAGTGTTGTTCCATGCATTTGAAACTTACTGATACATTGTTACAAGGATATTCATATCATTATTAGGTAAGTCCGGTACGAGCTAAAGCATCAAAACCAGGAAATTTAACATTTTGACATTATCTTTCAGTTTTAATAAGCAAGTTTTATCTAAATTTAACATGTTCGTGTTCATTTAATAGCTCTAAGTAACTCCCACATGTTACCGAAGCAATCATGTCAGTATACTTTACGAGTTGCGTTACGAGAGTTATTTTCTTTTTATTTATTAAAAATGTCCTGAAGTTAAATTGCCGGTTCACATAAGCGAAATTTATCAAATTTATCACTATGAATTCAATTCAAGCAGCTGGAATTCGTCGAGGGACTGCGAAACTTGGAGAAAAACCATACGAGCATCGGAAAATACGCTTTTAAAGATATTAATCATAAATCCGCGCGAGTAGCAGACTCCCGCATTTAAGAAGTTTATTGGCAAATAAGTAAGAACCTTCCAAGTGCTGTACAAAAAGCGTCGCGCCCGCTTTCCCAGCATGAAGCAGCCGCTATAATGTGGCCCGAACATGTCTACGAACAAGACTCGTAGCTTTTTTTATTATTTTTCATTAGTTTTTATTGCGCGCCGCGAGCGTGAAACCTCTCGAGCGGTGCTTCGGGTTTGAAGAACTAAGTGCGTTATTATGAAGTGTTTAAATATTTAATTGAGCGATGACAGGACGTCAGTTGGGACGGCGGGCTCGACAATGCATGCCTGTTCCGCGCATCGGCTGGCGCTGAATCTTGCGGCGGGCGAGGGTGTTTTCTCTCAGCGTCGGGGTGGGCGCCGCGGTAATCCATCACGTCGCTCACGGCGCGTGGTGTGTGTGTTTCAATTTCGGGGGCTACGGGCACATGAATACGCTTGCCGCGTGTACATTTACGAAATAGACGTCGAAATAGATTATGACTGAGCTGCGTGCCACCGAACGCATTTTCACTAATTTATCCTACCCATTGGCACATGCTGACGAGCGTTTCAAAGAGGTTGCCTTTCAAAAGCCACTGGCATCAATTCACTACATGCTATTCATGGATTTGCTCAAGGAATCGTGATATAAGGAGTAGTTTCGTTTAGTTTGCTTCATTCTTCGACTGGTTTTTGCTAGGATTTCAAATTTCATTGTCGCTAGATTTGGGTACACTCGGTATAGAAGTACTTTCGTATGCGCTGAGCACATGTGGTGCACTTTCCAGCCCTTTAATTACCCCCATGCACGGACAATTTACGAAACTCGTTAAAAAACTATTTAATTGACAACGTAACGCGCGACGCTGCGCTGTGTTTAAAGCGCGAAGAGCTCGAAAAAGCTATGTGCACAAAAAGCGCGGACGTGCTTATTTAAAATTCATAACTCACGTCCTACTTGGCAGACCAGTCATTATGGGACAGCAGTTTTAATTTGATTAACTCCAAATTTACATAAATCGTCGAAAGCAGCTGAAATTTTGGTATTACTAACCATAATATAAATTTCTTTACTTTTCATATTATTTCTTGTTTATATTATAAAGTAAAGCGTAGTAGAATATAAGCTGCAGGCAAATAATTCATGAAAAGCAAATTTTATTAAAAATTCTTCACAAGGAAACTAAAACAACGCACAATATTTGGATATAATTTTTCATGTTTTAGCAATTGAAATTTTATTTATTATTTATCTCTTTCTTACTATATCAATTTGTTACAAAAGCAATTAAGTCAATTGAAAATTATATTTATGATTTGCCAAGTGGTGGGAAACTCACTATGAATCTTATCTAAAATGATAATTTCTAAGTCTTCGATTCTGGGAGAATTATAAGGAATTGTTTATTCGATAATCTTTGATTTGTGTGACTCTTTGATATAGGTATGAGTAAGAATTTTGTCGAATGTAAAAAATGATTCACATCGTCATTAAATTTAGTCTTGCAATGCTCTTTTTAACTCATGTATTTGGTATGTAACCTCTGAATAGGTAAAGCATAACTCCCTCTATTTAAAAACATTCTTCGAATTAGCCAAAGTTTCATTGAGTTTTATCACGTTCCAAATGCAGTACACACGATTTTTCAAGTTTCCTCCCGCTCGGAACCGAGAATTTTAGAAATAGTGTAGTAGTTGCTTTGAATTAATAGTCTCGAAGTCTTCGCCGCACGCAACTCAATGGAGTCTTTAAACAGTTTCGTAAGTTGATAGCACCCGCTTAACATGTTGCCGCCGCGCGGGGGCGACTTGCGTTTATATGTTTAGCAGCCCGGCGCCTCTTGGTTCTTTCGAGCGCAACCCCGATGGCGATAATGTTACGCAATAACTCGCCATCCACCACCTTCGTGCTCTTCACTGTCTATTGTTTTTGGCTCCATCCCGTACGCGCATTCCTGCTACTTCCTTTCGACACATTCCCGGATATATTCCGCGTACTATCACATCAACCGCTTAATTGGAGCGAGAAATTATAAGCTAAATATTTCCTTAATTCATATTTTGTTAGTTTGTGAGTAAGATGCTTTTCCATCGTGTCTCCGTGTCGCCTTTCTTGTGTTTTTGCAGCCGGTAATGTTTGGCAGTTAAGTCACTTAAGTCGTTGAAGATTAAGGCGGATAAGCTGATAGAGAAATTCATTTAACTTTATTATATTCCGTTTCGCGTTCGCATTTTCCACCAGCATTAACTCCTTGGTCTTTTGAAGAATTTAAATATTTAAGCACGCTCATGTTTCCACTCAAATTAAATGAAATAAAGCATTTAAGACTTTTTTTACTTCTTCCTCCAAGTTTCACACAGCGATGAAAGGGGTGTGATTAGTATCTGGGATTAAAAGGTGCTGGTAGAACGTAGAATAGAAAATCACTTGCATTAAATTAAATTAAAAGCAAATTGGGAAACTAAATTGCTCCGCGGGCGTAAATCAACAGCGGTAAAAAATTTATAAAGACACAATCATTTTCGACAATTACTGAATTTTCCTCAACTTCGGGAAAAAAACTTGACGACACAGGAAGGGTCTTTTCAACGAGTGCGTGAGGTAAAAAATAATTTGCAAATGGTTTTGCTCTTTATTCATCGATAACTTCTGCTCATTGATGAAAAATTCGATGCTCTTTTGCCCTCACACTTCTTGTCAGTTCTTATCACGTTGAGCTTGCAGTTTCTTCGTTCCCTTTTTTCCCTGCAGCCTGTAGCATCTTTCAATAGCTGCGAGATGTTTTGCATTTACTTTCGTCTTTTCTTCTTGCCGAACATTTGTGTCATGCTTTTCTTCCCTTCCTCCTTCGATTTTCATTTTTATTTCATTGTGACGTTTACGTTCGATTTGCTTCGACATTCCAGATTCTAATTAAACGTAATAGCTTTTTTTCTCCGCCGTGTGCCTAAATAATGACTTTCCTGTTGTCGAATTTCCGTCGCAAGTGCCAGCAACTCGCCGATTGAAAAGAAGTTTCACTTCGGTCCCGAGTGCGGATTTTAATTTACGTCTAAAGGCAGCGCGAAAAAACGCAAATCAATACACTAATAGTGCCCTGAAAGCGTCCCAGCTCCAGTGCAGGAAGGGCTCGAATACTGCTCGCGCTCAAATTGCAATCGTATACAATTTGCGTTGATTTTTTCACATTTAATAACAATGCGCTGCTGCGCTGGTTGCAAGCCAATTTCAACGCGGTCAATACTCGACACGCGTATTTAAATACCGGTTTTCTTTCACAAAATTCCAATTTTTATCAATTGCACCTCGCTTTTTCTGCGCATTCAATTGCTCAAAGGGTTAAAAATGAGCCATGACCGGCATTGTTAACGGAAACAAATCCGTCGAGGCTGGTTTTTCGTCCTGCTACTGAGCTATTGTACGTTGCCTAATAATGAAGCGCAAACAAAACGCAGGACATTATATTGAGTCCTTTATGCGGACAAAAAAACAAAACAGTCTTCCTGTGGAAAACTGGGAGAAAAAACTCTCGACAAACAACGATTCGAACTTTGTTTCTATTACCTCCGCTGTTGTACGTAATTAATAAAAGCAAAATCGTGCTTAATTTATCAACTATAAACATGTTGAACCTGAAAACAAGTTGAGTCACTTTAAAACCACGTTCTAATATTGAGGAAAAGAACTTTAATCGGTGGACATATTGACTTTATAACTGACTAAAAACCATGGCAAAAACTTACAAACAAGCCAGAATAAAGGTCGTCGTATTAAAGCAAATGTGTCGAGATGCATGTTGCACATACAATAATGGCGCACACATGCCAGGCGCCGGAACGCGTCGCGACGCACTCGCTCAATTTGCATTTAATGTAGCGAAAAAGGCATTGTAATATCGACGAATAATGAAGAGTGTAACACAACGCCCATGGCATGTTATTGTGCCCTTTATGTCCATGCGATATAGTGAAACAATAGCCGGCAGGAATATGAAAAACCTGAACGTTCACGATGGTTAACACTTGAATAATTCTAAAATTCGGAGGCTTCGATATTAACTATTAACGGATGCACTTGTTCCGCAAAGCAGTAGAAACAATGAGTTATGGATAACAGCAGCGTGTTATTTGTAAATGCAAATGACAAAAATCTATTTATTTTCCAGCGGGTTCTCTGCGTTCTGCGGAACGCTGCGAAGCGTGAAAATTTAATTAAATCGATTTCATTAATTCGCGCACATATGCTATGGCGTTCTGTTTGTCAGTTTCCATTTTGTGTTTGCACTAAAAAATATACAAAACAAATTGATTGAAACGTAAATTATTGTGTGTTGGAATATATTGCTGCAAGAATGAAATTATTCCGTTGGGGGTCGAGTACATCGCGACACCGAAATTCCATTTAGATTGGAATCGCTGATATCACATATGCGCGAGCTAAGTGCGTCGGCTGGACATGTCAGAAAACTCGTGGAAATGCGCCTCAAAACGCACGCAATCAAAATTTGTCCATAAGTCCGCGGCGCAAGCGGAACATTTCACATTATATCGATAACTAACGTCTGCCTGTAATCTGCTTTACAATTATAATTCCTAATTACAATTACTATTACGCATACAATTACGTTACAAATTGCATTCTACGACGCTATAATTGGCATTTTAATTAGTTTGTTAATAAATTTGCGATGCGTTTGTTGCGCTGTGTAAGGATGGCGAGGCTCATATGAGTGCAGGCGGCGCTCGTCCTCCTCCTTTTATGCAATATTACACTCGGCTGCAACTCGGAGTGTTGCCGCCTCCGGCCGCCACCCGCTGGGATCGACGCATATGAATTGTTAACAACACTCGGTGCGACGCCCCGCACACGTAAATCATTGAAAAGTCAACGGATTCCAGTCTGGCGATGCGGAGGCGATGTGCAGCTCGTACTCAGATTACGATGCAGCATTATAAGGCAGCTTTTAATAAAAAGATATCGTTGAAACTCGAAAGTACGCAAATGGCACAGCGATATATGCTTGTTACCTAGCACTAGTTGTTTTGAAAAATACAGATTCATCCGAATATAGTCCTGCACTTCTCTTGGAGTGAGAAGAAACCCTTTTATGTGTACTCAGCAGTAGAAACTGAAATTGTGTTTAATGAGCTCTCTACGTGGTTTTGCAAAATTGAAACATGATTCAAATATTATCGTGTTCTTATTTTGGAGTTTACTAAGTGGACGTCGCGTACAAACCAATGTTTTGCACCTTTGAGAGTTTATGGCTCAGTAAATAATAATAATTTTGCAATTTTTGATATTTGAAGAATAGGAGACACTATTTTTGAGAAATATAAACTTCTCAAAACCATTAATTAATAGAACAATTATTGATGTTTTGAATAATATTAATTATATACACTAAGTTTAGAATATTATTTATTATCTTTCCAAATTTATAAAAATGTCTATATTTTTATAAATTTGGAAAGATAATAAATAATATTCTAAATTCTAAAGATTCGATGGTAATTTATTATCTGCACAATTTTCAAAAATTCAAAATAATATTCTAATATTCGGGACTATTTTAGAAGGCAATAACACGACTTCTAGAAACATTTTAAGTATTTATCTCAGTAAAAATTGCTTCAATAATGATTAATCATGTTTTCTACTAACTTATGCTTCTCATGACAACACGACAAATGCATGTTTACAGCACGAAATCTCTAATCATTTGTGCAGCAATTAATCGAGCGTTAGCATAACACAATCCTGGAAAATTTCAGTGTACATCAAGCGTCTGCAAGCCACCATCATAAACCACTTTATGTACTCTGTAAATTATATTTATAGATGTTTTGAATTATAATCCGCTCTGGTAATTAGTAATGAGTGGCGTCGTGTGTCGTACAAGACTAGACTGCAGGGGCGGCGACGAGCTGGAGTGTTAACACGGAAATAAATCATGCTCGCATAAAAAAGTCCGAGACGTAAAAAAAAAAAACAACTACTGCATACTATGCACTAGAGCATGCACTCCTGCTTTTATTTTTAAATGCGCTCCCAACCTGCAGCATGTAGGATGATGCGGAAAAGCCGAGAAAATGAGCTCGAGATGACTCTCTATTTTCCAGTCACACGTGACGTACTTTATTTTTTGCTGCTTGGAGAAATTAAGTAAGGCGAAAAAATGTTGTGATATAATTGAGTCGAGTAAACATCCGCTTTTTCTGTGACTTCCTGATGGGAAATGTAGACGAGGAGATCTCTATTAGAGCGTGCTCTTTAAATTATTGCCTATTTATTTACCTGCTACTCTTGTTGACTATGGAAATGAAAATGTTACTCTTTTCAGAGCTATTCGGTCTTTTAGAGAAATGCAACTCTGATGTATTCCTGGTCCGATGTCTTGAGACCTTAATATTTCGGTGTCACTCAGGAAAATTGCAGAAGCTGAATGTCTCTTTATGCATTTTGTGCACTCGCGAGCGAAGTCGAGATTTTCGCCGGTTTCTACCAAAGTGGAAAATAAATAATGAACAGCAATGCTCCGCAAGATAATCTCCGCATTGAGTGTTTATCAGCATTATCTCCAGTACGCCTGGCGCGCGCTTATAATTTGTTTGCGCGCGCTGTTTGCATTCACTGGGTTGGTACGTGCGAGCGGTTCGCGGTTTTGTATGTGTTTCGGACAACAGGCCCTCACATTGTTCTCCAGGCGTGCGTAACGATGTTGGCTGGGTGGCGTGCTAATGAAAACAGGTGTATATAGTGTCCTTGCTGCCACAAACCAGGAGGAAGCGATGTTGGTATAAGAGCGGATTTCTAGCTGGCGCACACACCTTTTCCCCGACACGTCCTTTTTATAACATATCCTCTATGCATTGTTTATGTTTTAATGTAATTTTCGTTCTGGAGGACGTTGGGCTTTTGTAGCTACTGGATGTTGAGCATATGTTCATGTTCCCATCTGCACGATGTGCAAGTATAACACAACTAACATTGAATTGCCAACACAATTGTCGTGCCAGATTACTGGTTTGCGGCAGGTTTAGACGTCCTCTGAAGCAACATAAGTTTATGTTCTGGAAAATATTCATGTTGGATTGTTAGAGATGGACATATTGAAATAATTGAAAAGTATGTTACCTGCCACGTATAATTTTTTTCTTATCTCGGACCTACGGGCTGACTACCTAGAAATGATTAAACAGCTTGGAATTCTTTCTTCTTTATCGAAAAGTCACAAAACTATACCTTGTATTTGTTGAATATGAACTTCTAAAGCTATCAATTAACGTGAATGAATTAAATTATCAATATAAATCAATGTTTAACTTATCAATCAAATATTATTTAAATTTATGAAAAACGTATCTCTTTAAAGTCCAGTTAAAATAATTCAGTGATATTTAATTGATAATATTTAATATAAATGTGTGCGGATTTTTTGTGACTCTACCTCACGAATAACTTTCTTTGTTCCAGGTGAGTTATTATGTAAGTAAAATATTAATACAATGGAATTGTAGGGAAGCAAAAAAAAAAGTCAAATTAGGCACTACGTTGATTGTTGTTAATTAAATCAACAAAGTGTTGATTTCCCTTGAGAAACAACCAACTTCAACACTGCACTCAACACTAAAACCATTTTTAATATTTTATTTGAACTAATGCGGAGGTCTCAGTTATTTTCTAGTCGAAATTTGAAAAATAAAATTCTACTATGCAAATTCGCTGCAATCTGCATTACTAAAGAGCGTCTGGCCCAATGCAACACGAAGCAAAAACTTAATGAACGTTTAAATTTAAATTTTCATTTATGCAAATTGCGGAGCGCACTGAATTTTGGTATTGGCTATATATCGATGCGTCGATTTCACCCCTCGGTATCGACACTCAAAACTTTCAAACATCATACCATAGAGAGTCAAGTTGTCATGGCGAGTAATTTCATTCCACTCGAAACCAATTCGATGGCGTTGGAATACTCGCACCTATGCGTATTTTGTTACTGGCCAATTATAATTAATTCGAATTGATATTGGTCATTTTTGCCATTATTGCAAACGCGGCGTGCGAGGAGAACAGAAATAAGTAAGGCAAACATTAATCGTATTGATTTAATGAATACATATATATTGGGCAGAGGAAGGTATAATTAAATTAAATCGGGCACGGACGAGTGTGTTCGATGCATCGCGTTTTCATGTCTAATTACGCTCGAAAATTGAAAACAAAATCAAAATAAATAACTTTTAATCGAATTGCGTCGCTTGTCGAACAAGCACACAGTGTGGCGGAATTCGCGGTAAACCGTACACAATGCACTCATCTAGCTTAGCTGGAAAAGCATGAACTGCAGGATAATTATCACTGCAAAAAGCGAACAAGGTGAAAATAATTTATCACGGAAAGTCTGTTTGGTACTATCTGCAGACCTTATAATAACTAGCATTGAAGCATGAAAAATTGATGTTGTTTTTTACACCCAACTTTAAATATGAGATGTTATTAGCTTAGGAACGCACAGGTACAAAATTGACGTAGGTGGCTTAAGAGAAGGGTTAAGTGATTACATTAGTCTCTGCGGTTCATGAATAATTACTCATTGCTGTTGCGTGGCGAGTCTGGAAAAAATTTGGAAACTGTGTTTGCATCTTGAATCTGAAACTTAAACTAATTAAACTTAATTTGACAGATAATTGAATAATTAATCAAGCTGCTTAGTATTAGGCGTGGGCGTCCGTGTACACATTGGTTTTACCCTCTGGCAGATTGGCGGTGACTCTGCGCATCCAGATCTTGTAGAACCCGTTCCCAGGTGAACACCTGGAATTACATAATGTAATGTGCTGGTACAAGCTGTTATTTCCGCTGCGGTCAGAAGTTTCACTACGCGGGAGTTGTGTAATAGAAAGTGATGGGGATGGGTGCAATATGGAGTTGACTTAAATTTTGGTTCGTTCCTAATCAGGAACATTTTAGGATTCATTATTTTTGTTTGTTTGAATTTTGTTTCTGGGACTCATAGTTTAGTAGTTATGGAGGTGGAAATATATTTCAAAAGTTCCATTTCTTACCTGGGATGACCTACGATGCAAAGAAAACAACAGTTTCGCATCTTCCTTAAATTCCTGGAGTATTTTAAAAGTTGGCTTTTTATATCCGACTTTTGTTGAATGAAGTGGAATTTGTTGAAAGGTCTTGAAGATGTTTGAAGTTGTTTAAAATTGTTCCAAATTGCAAACACGTTTCCGTGTTTGGCGTCCCTCATTCTCCCCATATTCGGCGCCAAGCTCGAATTTTACCTCCCGCTCGCAACACATGTAAGTCTAACTCACGACATGAGTTAGCCGCGAGTTGCGTTATTGCATCGGCGGGTGTTGTTAAAATATCGCTCGCGGCGATCTCTGCTGGAAGCCTTTAAACACGTGTTATAAGCAATGAATGAATGGAATATGCACAGATGCGGTGAGTAGACATTGCTTAATAACACGTCCCTACCCCCTACACCAGCAGAAAACTGCGCTTCGGTTAAAAAACGAGAAGAAAGATTGCGAAAAAATCGATTATAGACCCGTGTTTTTGCGCGAGGTATTTGTTCCTTCTTGCTGGGGGTGACCCGTTGTGCTTTGCATTGCCGCTTGTTTTCTGGTTTTCTCTCTCGTTTTGACTGTCAATATTAGTTCTGTTTGATTGAATGCCGCGCTTTATATTTATTAGACTGCCGTATGCATGCACCATTAAACTTAAATAATGCACGTGGGGACGAGACGTTATTGTCGACTTGCCGATGAATAAAAATTGCCTTTTAAAACCATACACGAAGTCGATCGCTTTGTATGGACGAAAAGTAAAAGTCACGTTTTTGCTTTGGTGGGATGATAAATTTCGTCAATGCGCGAATGGAAAAATCGCTTTAATTCCGTTGGTATGCTGGATAAATAATCGCGTTAATCGATATTCAATCCTAGATTCGGACGTGTAATGTGGAAAGTACGCTGAGATCATTTAATTCCTCTAAATCCCAGCCACCCTTCGCTCTTTTGCGCGATACTTTCGACTTTGTTGGATTGATTGAAGGCTGATAGAAAGTTCGGACTATCAATGCTCTTGTTTATCGCTTTATTTCGAAAATACAAGAGGGGTAGCAAAGCCCGAGATGGGCCTCACCCTTCAGTGTGGACTTTGGCTTGGATTACATTTCTTCCTCACTCGACAGGGATTCTCTGGATTTGAAGACGCGTTTTATTTGGGAACTGTTAGAAAAGTGCGCGCACAGTCTGCTAAGGGTGAGATACCTATCTGTGCGCATTGGACTCGTAATTGAATTATATTACTCCGCATTAGCCTGTTTAATCAAGGAGCAAAACCGAAAAGCCTCTTGAATTTCTTGCTTTCTGATTGTCGAACACATCAAAGATGCCTGGGGTGGAAATGTATGCATGCGAGGAGAAAAATGAGAGAAAATAATATACGAAGCACGCGTGCGGGTGGAATTCGCGAGTTTAATACGCCGCCTCCGAAGCATGTTGATGCGGCGCCCACGCTAAAGCTAATGGAACATCTTTTCATCTCGACAATGCGATGCAATTTTATTCATTCCAACTTTATTTCGACCATGAATGCATAATTTACAAAGAGATTAGTTATGCGCGTTTGTTGCGGCTGGTTGTAGAGGCGGCGGCGGCAGCGGTGGATTCAGCTAACAAGCAACTTTTTGTCTTGTTGTCGCCCTCCTAGGTTCGTTTCGTGTGTTTTCCATTGCGCCGCATTCCGTGCCGTGTTGTGTCCTATTAATGCGATATAGAAACACTGCTTTTGCACCACAACCGCACTGCAAGTCATGCGTTGCACGACTAAAACCTGCGCCTAATGTTAGCTCTCATTCATTGCGGTGCTCATTGACGCGGACGGCTTTTTCCGCTCATTCACGAGTAACTCATTTTCTAATTAACACCAGGTTCTAATTGCGCGCACGTGAGTTGCGACGCGTATGTTTTCCATTTAAATAACGATAGTTCACTATTGGAATGACGTTCTTTCGCAGTGCGCTCTCGTGCTCACTGTGACGTGCGCGACGCGCCGCCGCCACCGAAAGGAATCACGGCGACAAAGCAATGCGACGTGGCGCCGCACAGATTTAATCATTTATGCTAATTCGTGAAGATGTGCGCGAACGGTTTGCTGAATTATCTTATTATGCCAACACTAAAAGAAAAGTTTTGGGTGGAAAGAAAGGCGTCTGCGGTGTGCGTGCAGTTCTATGAAATAAAAGGGAAAAAAAAGTGGAATAGAAGTAACGAACATCGTGCCGAAATTATCTCCTCACTTCAAAAGCAAGCAGAGCGTGATGCGATTTCTAAAGTTATATCTGTTTTTTGCGTTTTCTTTATTTTGCGCGGCCGGTGTCTTCTTTTCTTTTTTCCCGGCGAAGAGAGCGCGAGCTTTTCTTTCCATTTGCCTCATTTTAGTCTTTCTCCTTATGGTATCGGCGTCGAAACCTCATTCTCAAGTTAACAACGCTAGCTGAACGGTGGTGGCAACGAAGGCAACGTGCTGGTGCAGCGCGTCTTCAGTAGAGATAACGAATCATCGGAATTTAAACTTTTCTTTTATACTTCTCTGCTTTTATTTCATTTATTCTCTTGTGTGCATCATTCTGGACGCTATCGCACGTACATTTGAGGTGGGCGACGGCAGCGGCGGCGCTCGTAATAAAAATCTAATGAAAATAAACAGAAAGCGAAGAGTGCTTCCGGTCGGACGAAAAATTCGCTCGGATTTGTTGAATTTACGGCGATTTTTATACGCGTCGTGTACGGTAATGCCGGCGCGCATTTTTCACTTCTGCTGCCGCGCCGCCGTCGGTGCGATCGTAGTTAATTAAAGCCTTTTTTTTTCCATTGCGCACCGGAGTGGCCCGTCTTTCGCGCACGCACCCCCGCAAGAGTCGTGGGAGCAACCACGAACGCGACGCACATAAATTTAACTATAATTAATCTACGAGCGGCTAAACAACGGGGATAATGCTTTTTCGGGCTAATTAAGTCGAGGCGCTTCTATTCATACGCTCTTCACTTTGGCATTTTCGAGGAGCGCTTGGAATGGAAAGCAGTATAAAACGATGGTAGACGACACATGGATTAAGTGCGTTTTCAAAAGTTTATGAGGCTGCTACTTCTTCTTATTCTTTATGCTTAGAGGCGGTATTTGTAGCATTTATATGTTGTCTATATATTCTCCTTTAAGTGGCTATTCTTGACTTATCTTTAACCTTTGCTTGGCTCTCTTATGAGCTACAGCAAAACTAGCCAAACAAAAATTTTTAATTAGTAGTCATGTCTTTCATTTAATTGCAAATTTCATCAATTGTATATAATCTTAATTGTACATGCCTTTGAATTTTCTCTGTTCAATTTTCCTTATAAACTCTAGAGAAAATCAGAGCGAAACCTGTTTAGTTTTTGAAGTATCTTGTTTATATTATTAACTTATTTGGTAACTTCATCGGTTAGTTTAGTATATTAACTATAGAATGTCCCGTGTTTCCACGACTTATAGTTTTGAAGTGCGCCAAGTTAATTCGTACTTTGCTGTGGCATTTCTAATTTGATTGACTTTCCAAGTGAAAAACGCTTATGGCATATGTACTAAAAGCACACAAGTTGAAAATTACTAATTCAAGTAAGAAATTCGTCCATTGAAACATTACCTCGCATTTTCAAGTAGGCTGTTTCAGGAACACAAGTCGTTTTCGTTGGCGTCCGGTTAATATGCTGTACTTTTCCCAGGCGAATGGAAAAGCTCAATCTCAGCGAAGGATTCTTTATGGTTAACACGTAACCGCGTATAGTTGGCGAGGCCCTCGACTGAAGACCGTATTGAATTATTGATATGAAACACAGCGGCAGAATGGCCCAGGCAGGAAACAAAAAAACACGCGCGCAGGATCACACAGAAAGAGTTTCCCACTCCACCAGCCGCTTTATATCGTGCGCGCGCGTATAAATTTCTAAAGGAAATTGTTGCGGATACTGCGCGTTTCTATTTTCATCGGTGCGCTCTGGGCCAGTTGCAGTAATGCAACTCCTCGGAAAACAGGAAATTGTTATGATATTGTTTTGTTATTACATTATCCGTACGACGAGCGCGCTTTTGTCGAAGTCAATTTCACAGAAATTATGAGAGATAATGCGGAAAAAGCGACGTAATGGAGAATTTGAGACCACAAAAAATTCAATTCTGCAAGGTCGGAAATAATGACTCCTTAAGTTTTTCCAGCGTAATTAAATTACGCAAAACGATGCTTGATACTCAACTGGATACTTTCGTCTTCTGTGGAGTGCACTTTAACCCCCAAAAAAAAAAAAAACTCTACACTCTAGTCCTTGTAATCTAACCACGTCTTTTTCTTTCGTTCTCGTGCGACCACTTATTAGGCACAAAGAAAGATCCACTTGTAGGCTAATATTAATTACGATCATGCCTTTGAAGAAGTGTCTCATACAAAGAGAAATATCCTTTGTCTTGAAAACCGCTAAAAAATATTTGTCTTTGTTGAATTAAATTTCTCCTAATTGGAATTAAATTAATCGCATTTAATCCAAGTGGATTCAACTTTCTCGTCACATTTTTTTCTCTTATTTTTGTTTAAACAGTTATTTGAGGCGGTTTTTCATTAATATTCAGCGCGGAAAACTTGCAAGACATTTTCTGGTTCGCTGCCAACGCGTTTGGTCCTTATCTCTTGAGAACACTACGATTACATAAATTTATTAACCGAATGTTTATGTACTAATCATAACTATAATCGTCGAAGCGCTGTAGCTCTAATGCAATCAATTTGTTCGTTCAGCTGAAGCGAGTCGACATCAGATTAAAATGTTGCTGTAATTCAATCCGCAACTAATTAGAACTATGTTTACAAAGTCCATTCCATTAGGGAAATTTGTCTTTTCTCCAACTATTCTTTTGCATGCGCGGTAATAACTGGATTACGAATACGAGGATAACTTTCGTGGTCGTGTCGCGAGTTGCGACCGCCTCGGAACTACAAAACTCTTAATCTAATGATAGTCCAAATAGAAACTGATCGCCAACGAAGGGAAATTTATTGATAATTCTCATTTCCTTCTCCATTCCTCGTCTTATTGCGCCCTGGGAGCAAAGTTTTAATTGATATTCTTTTTTTAAGATGATATTGCATAATGCAATTCAATCTTTTGGTGACTTCTGATTGTCCATCCAAGATGAAAATTTGCGTTGATTCTTTTCTTGTTTTTTCTCAACACGGCGAAAGCCTCGTTAATGTGTCCTATCGATATCGTACCTACACATGCACGAGGTGTCCTGTCGCATCCAGGCTGGTTTTAATGAGAAACGCGCTGGGAAGCGAGAAACTTTTTTAATATTTTATAGCTCGGCCAAGTTTTCCCAGCCAGCCTTAGCTGGAGCTGGTGTAAGTCTAACAAAGGACAGAGAAACTAAGGAATTATTCTGATCGAAGGATCAATCGTAACTTCAGTCTGCAATTTCATCATTTTTAGAAATTAATTCAGCTATCAGAGCTTAATTGGAACAACGTTAATCCAGAGCAATTTCATCAAAAGAAATCTTTTATTAAATCTACCAAGAAACATAATAAGACTCAATGAGAAGATTACTTTTAAATTTAGGTTCATTTCGATTAGGCTCAATGTGCAACTAATGAGATGTACACATAAAACTGTTGGAAGTCTTTATTCTCTAGCGCGGTGGCGTAAATTTGTTGATACGACGCTGCGCTTTCATCACATCGCTACAGTTCATCGCTTATTTTCTTTTATTGCTTCTTCTCATGTACGCTGCTACTGTTACCGAGAGTACTTACTTCGGGTGCTTGCAGTGATGCTGGCGACGCGATAGGAATGCATCTCGCTGTGCGTAGCTGTTATCCGTCGATGCCACACGCGTTGAGCGCACTAAACTTAAAGTATCATCGCCACCGCGCCGGCGGCGGCGACGAAACAGCAACAAACTGTAAAGTGCCACGAACAAATTTACAAGAACGCGGCGCCGGACGGAAAGGGGAAGCAATTCAGCCACCTCAGGATGTGGCTCAGTCTTCTTCAACTTTGTCTGATTGTGAGGCTTAGCTGCTTTAGTTTCATCAGTCGGTTGAGTAATTCGTCGGATTTAGGCGAGACGTATCGCATTGCATCTGCGTTTTCTTTGTTTTAGCTTATCTTTTATGGCCGCCGCGTTTGTGCCGACGACAATGCCGCACAAAACAGACGCACTGGCGTATGCGCATATATGTGATCTTGGTTTACGACTTTAACGTTGTGTTTATTGTTAAAACAAACTGACTTGAGATGTATCGTAACGCCATAAGCTCCGAATTTGTTAGCGTTACACATTAAAATTTTGGGAGTCACAACTGTCCACAGGAATTTATGAAAGTGTCTTTAATTCCTTATGGTTCAAGTAGATCCATAAATTATTTATTGCCATTTTCCAGCGGATTTTAGCATGGAGAACGAGTGAAGCACTCTTTGTCCAGGCATGATCATAAAAACTAGTTACTACTCTTTAATATTCCTGGGCTCTCCATTCGCACGCGGGTGATTTATAAGCACTTTTTATGGTTTTCGACTTTTTCTTGATGTCAATGGCAAGATTTTGCACCATGTCATAAATTAAATCGGATAGTTACCATTGCATAGGAGGAGTTGGAGGCTTCGAGAATTCTGCGACTGCGACTTAATTAATATGGTACCTTTTGTTATTTGAAAAATCTTGGTGTTGATTTAAATCTTTCCAGTTTCAATCTGACACTTTTAAAAATCGCAACATACGTTTAACTTATGTTTCCAGCCTTACTTTAACAACAATGTTATATTTTTGTATTTCAATAAACTAACTAGTAAAATTCTAAACTATAAATTCTCTCGTATTGAAATTTCCAAGACTTTTGAAGCGGTAGAAAATCCTTTACATGATTTTGGTCTCCTTGAGGAGTATAAAGTGAAAGATGTAAACAGTTTGCTTCAGATTTCAGCAAGTTATCCCGAGTTCTTTCCATCGCTTTTAGAGCTTTTAGGTTTTCCTCTCCTTTCAGAAAATCTCACTTTCGCCGTCTGGCTTGCCAAAGCTCAAGCTGTGAGCTTCACATTTACTATATTATCTCGTCGTCGCGACATCACGGCCCTTTTTCGCCCGCACCCAGTGCCTGACGACGTCTTCTTTCTTTCCGCTCAAGATGGGAAGAATCACCTGATTATAATCTCGTTTTTTGAGCACAACTCTTATATTAAATTCGTACAACACACTCGCAGCGTAGTTGTACTTTTCTCCCGACGAAATTAATTTCTTAATCCGACTTAGCGCGATCTTTCCGCATAGAAAAGTGGACTAATAACGAACACAAAAGCCGTCTCTTTGTTCGCGCCAACTACTTACGCACGTTGAGTCGTGTTTTCGCCCCTTTCATTCACGTCGCATCTCGATCTTAATATCGCTGAAGAAGTGGAGCCTGAATGAGCGATTGAATGAAGCTCTTCTCAGCCTCGCAAATGAAAAGCGGCGGGTTTTAGAAGCGTTTCGTCGTGTAAACGACGAAGACATTATACGCGGCATTTAGTTTAACAACGTGTTACTGCATTATTGCCCTCTTACATGCGCCCCCCTGCGAGCATTAGTTACACGCACGCAAAATATCTACTGACTTCCATCTTTTCGTCATTCACCAGCCACCCCACGAGAGTTTCAAAACTCTTGACGTATACATAGCGTACGGCGGGAAAAATACGCCGATCTAATGGAATTCATCATGGTAAATGCAGAGCTAAATAGATTGCTTATGTAGGGAAATTTCATGAATCGAATTTAGCTGCAGCGAAGCAGATTTCAATTGCAATCGCGTTTCTTTCAGCAGGAAATTAAGTCTCAGATATCCCGAACCGGCTGTATGCGGCGTACACCTTGCCAGCTAATACACATCGAGACATTATACATTCGAAAGTGCTTTTTGGTACTTGCCGCGTCTGGATGCGTTGTTTGCGATGTGATGTCAGTTCATACTTCACCCCATGAATGCCCTCGCATGTTACTAAACGGCCGTAACTAAAGAGAAGTTAATTTATATTCCTAATGAGCGCTTCTCAAGTGCAGGACGAGCGCTGGATGACTGGGACGGCGGCGCCCTTTTTGCATTATTACCCTTCGTAGCGCGCGGCCCCCGGCTAATGGCACGCTGCGCCGAGGGGGCGTAATTGAAAGCGCGCTGGTATTAGCGGCAACAAAAACGATATTTAAATCGGGTGCGCAAATTTATTACGACGCCAATTTCACGCACACAAATCGCGGCCATTAGCACAACGAGTGCGATCCAGGAATGAGGTTTATATTGAATTTAGGGAAAACAAACATCAATTATCAATTTGGAGCAAACACTGAAATTATATTGCCAGTATTATGGTTGTTGATATTTTCCTATTATAATTTCTTCTGTCATGACAAAGAACTGTAGTCATGGGATATTTCGTCGAAAATTCGCTAAATTATGTGTTTTTCAACTGTATTCTTATCCAAAACTAAGAAGTGCAAGCTGCTTGTGAGAATTGTTGATGTTCGGACATCGATGATTCTTTTTCTGAGGGCAACTTAAAACTTTGTACTTTATTCTTATATTTTCATATAATTGCAAAGATGTTAACAGTTTTTCTCAAACTTTAATAACTCATTTACAGTTTCTAGATTTCTTTTTCTCTGTGTAAGTTCTATTGCATTTAGAAGCTGTGTTGAAGAAGTTGTGATATTTCAATTTTAGTCTATGTCAAATCACATTTTTATTCCTGTATCTGATCTGATCAATAGATAGAATAATTTGTAAGAAAGTGTGGTATAGTTTTATAACGTTTACAGGTGTGTTAATTCCTCTACAAAACGTAACGCTACGTTTCGTTCTGCTTTTGCGGCAATTGCGCCACGCATATTTGAGCGTCATCGACGTGTAATTTGCATTCAAGGCTGCTGGGCCGGTGCGGCAATGGTTTGTGTAATTTGTAATTATTGAAAACGTTATTAGGCATTCGGACTCGTTTCGCATGCCTGGCCGACCGCCATCAGCAACGTGTAATTCAACGTCAAATAAATTGCCATTCGGTTGCGTTGCGATGTGTGTCGCACATAAAACACGACGCATGCGAATAAAGTTGATGCTCCTCCACTTCAGCCCCATCAACGTTAGCGTTTCGTTAGCACAGTCAGATTTATGATTGACGTTTGCAATCCGGCGCAGCGCGAAGCAATCTCCAGCGGTTGGCTTGTTTTATTTTAAAATTAGGAAATATTTCGACTCCCGAGAATTCGACTCAGCTGCGTTCCGAAAAATAATAAATAACCTCACGGGTCTCGCGGCAGGATCCTGGGTCGCCGCCAGGGTGTCCCCTCAGTGCACTCGACTTTAAATCAATTAAGGGGGCGAACTATAAATTTTTAAGTTGTGTCACCTCTTCGTACGGAACTAACCCAGCGCTCGTATTTCAGCGTGTTTTACGCATTTTTACGACTCGACTCGGGCTTTCTTTGTGCTGCGCATCTTCATATCGGCTGCCTCGCTCCTGATTTAGTTTACCGAATGCCAGGCACCTAATCGATATTCACAAACGCGCCAGCAGCCTGCCGGAATCCCAGAAAGCCGCACGTTTGGTTAAGACTAAACCTTCGGCGCGTATTGACGCCCCCGAAGAAAGTTTTTTCATGGTGCGAGCGCGTTTGCCGTCCCTGCCGCGCTGCCCATAAAATAGCATGCAATGCGAGCCTGGCGAAGGGAGAAAAAACCATCGTATTTCATATTCGGCATTTGGCCGTTTTATTACCATATTTTCCTCCGCCCTTATACCTTTCGGCTCGAATAGTCGCGCACGTTTTACAAGTGCGGAGCGCAACCGCGCACTGCTCGCTGCCCTTCGGGGGTGGCGAAACGCGCCCGCATCGTTTTGGCGTCGTCTTCGATTGTTTTGCGTTGTATGTTTTCCAATATCGCCGGGAAACACACCGCCAACGTCGTGCAAAAACGAAATGTCTGTTTGTGTTACAAACAGCAAGCCGTACAAGATCTTGAACTCTCAAGGAAAGTCGTTTGCTTGCTCGGTTTGACTTTCCAGCGCATGAAAACTCACTCCGAAGCGTTTTGCCTTTCGCTTTGCGGCAGTATCCTCGGGCGCCTAAGCTGCCACCAGCATGAGTTACGCTCGACTTATTTGCATTTTGTTGCAATTTTTTGATTTTGAACTATTGCGGATTACGGAAACGCGAGTCCAAATCGCACAAAGCGATTTGCGAAGGAAACACGTCGATCATACACAATTTGCGTTTTAAGGGCGCCGTCCGCCGCTACACGGAAACGCAACAAACGACCAGTGAGTCTGCGAAAAGCGAGCTGGAAATGGGATAAAAGGGATGAGAAGTGCGCTAGAATTCTTTTAGCTGCGCTTTGTGCGCTTGCTGCCATTTTCATAAGCGATAGTTAAACATTTTCTTCTTTTTCTTTGCTTTAAATAAATAATAATCGAGCCTACTAAACCACTGCGACAGTTTTTAACCTTGGATCAATGATAACGCAGTATCTACTTAAAATATGCATCGTTAAAATAGTTTTTTTTTAGTTTCGTTCCTTCTGCCTCCGACCGTTTGGATTGCACCAACTCCACCTTCATTCCCATTTGAGTTCAGGCCTTGGTTTCAATTCGCCGCCGCTGGTAATACGTTTTCGGCAGAATGGCTTTTGTTATCGCGGGAAATTTAACACAATTGTGCGTGTAGTTGACAGATATGATAATAAATCATTTTATATTACCAACCAACCGCCGACGACGCGTGCGCCATCAGCCAGCGGCTTTTTCGCCGCCACTCGCAGGCCATTAGCCGTGTCCGATGTTGTTATATTTACGCCGCATTTGAATATGAAAACAATATTCGCCAGTATCATCCGCGCGGTCACTTGGCGCGATTTATTTCGTCATCAACGCAGCGCAAATTATTCTCGCGCTTTTAATCGGCGGCTGGTATGAGGGCAAGGTACGTACTTGAGACGATGACGGTTATTAATCGTTTCCAGGCACCTGACTTTGTTCCAGGCATAATTAGATAGTAAATTGATAGCGCAATGGAGTGCAATGTGCGGTGCATTAATAACTGTCACCCAAGCGCAACGCGTTTCATATTTTGCACGCGCAAGTGGTTTTTCGGCTGCATTGTGTCGGCGTCTTTGCACTTTGTTTGCGCTTGCACTTTGTAACTGTTTGCAACTATTAAGAACTGATTGGCGGCGGCAATAGCTTTCCATTGCTATTCAAGTGTGCTGCTGTTGCTGCTGTCGTCGCGGCTATTACCATCTATCTTACTTTCAGTGAAAGAAGGTGTGCAACGTGACTTTGTTTGAAGTTACAATCAAGTTCTTTCTTGCAAACGTAAAGAGTAGAATTTTAAAAATTAAAGAATTATTTTTATTTGAGAAAAATTGCTACGTTAGCCTCGCTCCATTGCTCAGTGGGTAAGCGCAGTCTGACTGTAGCAGTCATAGCGAGGTGCATGTTCCAAGGACACATCTTCAAATCCTACTGGAGTATATTTAATTTAATACTTGCTAATAACCCTGATACTTGATGCAGTATAGTGGAATGAAAGTCAAGTACGGTGTCTGTAATCGGCGTGGTTGCGGTGCGCTCCAAACATAATAAAATAACAAATTGCTACATTAGGATGACGTGTTCAAGTTAGAATTGAACTTTATCGAAAAGGTTCATCAGAAATCAGTAAGAAATTTGTAAAAATAACAATTTAGATGAGTAGTAAATTTCCATGAATTGTTCCAATAGAACTAGTTTTTCGGATGGGACTGGAGTATTTAAAGTAACTAGTTTATTTTCAGTGAAAAACCGGAGTAAGAATTTAGTAGTAACCATCTAAAATAATGTTAATAATAACACAACATATCAGAATCATTTTTAATTAAAATGATAAGATCTGGCATATCTCAATTATTTTTATTAATATATGCTTTGATATTATGGGTTGTTTTTCTAATTGTGTCGTTTCTTATTTCGAAATATTTTCACAAGTTTCCATAAAAACTGATTTTCAGTGACTCTTTCCAGTATTTAATCTTAGGAGTTGAATGCGCAAAAATGTTTGTTTTCCCCCTTTAAAATTATCACACAGTTTTCCTGTTGACTGCTTTCTATTTACACTGCACGAAATTCGTCTATTGCTCTATTCGAAACACATTTGTCGTTGGCGATCGTACTTCCTATATTTAGAAACAAAGCAGACGCACGCAATAATGTATGTCCTCGTAATTAATTTAATGATCGCACGATGACACTTTGGAATTAAGACGCCAGCGACTTACCCTCGCTTTAAATTTATTTGTTGTTTTTTCTCGGCGCACTGCAAGAGAATAAATATATATAATGCGTGGCTTCTATTGATATTCTAAATTAAGCTATTATTTCCGGCGCTGAATGAAACATGCACTCGTAATGCAGCCGCGATATGGGCTTGTAACGGGGTTAATTATTCAATTGAGAGTATCCGAACGCGCTGTGCGGCGGTGAAAAGAACGCCCATTCATTCATCGCGTGCAGTTATTTGTTTATTTATTAAGTGCTTTGGTTGTGGGAAGTTATTGCGAAGGAGACTAACTAGTGCCGTTTACTGCACCGCGTTAAATTTATTCTTAGATTTAATGCGTTTTGTGACGCGACGTGCTGCGCTTTGTGCGCTTCTGTTATTCTAAATTTTGTCACGAGCATTTAATCGCGAGCGGGAAAAGTGCGCTGGTCCCGATTTATGATGGGAGTAGTTTTGTCTGGGAGCGAGTGGGTTTGTGTGTCATTGATTTGCGAGTTTCTCGGTGGGAAGCGGCGAGGGAATTCGGGAAATGGGAAAAATACGATGCGATTTATCACTTTTATGTAAGACGAAACGCATTATTATACTATACACTTATATATTGATCTTTATGGGACGCTAGGAAATGGAAGATTGAATCAAGTAATACTAAAGTCATTGGTTTTCTTTAGCCCGTTGTTTTTTTGGTCTCTGGTCCGCTGCCGCCAGGGAGCGGCCTTCATCGATGTGGCTCGTCAGCCCGCGAGACGAGCAGCAGCTCAGCAAGGGAAGCATGCGAATAAAGAAATTTATATTTATTATACGACTTGATATTCCGCGGTTTTTCCAAGCGCGCGCCCAGCGATTCTTCTTTTTTGATGCCCGTAAAGATATAATCAGAACGCGACGACCGAGAATGCATTAAGACCTAAATTGAGCACTAAAATCCGTTAATAACCGAAATGCATTTCGACCGGATGCCGCCACGTTCGTTTTTATCTTTTTTTATATAACGTCTTTTGCGCGAAAAGGCAAGAGGTGGCGAGGGCGTTTTACGGCCGCAAACAAATTCAAAAAGGCGAGATGAAATAAAACGGGACGAGAATTAAATTTTCTTGGGAAGACGCAATGGGCAAATGCCATTGCCATTTGCGCACCGGGATACAGTCGAACAGACAGCCGGACCGGGGTGCTTGAGTGATAGCTGAGAGAGAATTGAAGTGGATCGACGCTGGTCGCGATATCTCCACTAACAGACCTTGCGGATCCGAAATACGGGGACGGTGTCAATTTTTGGCTTGGGAAAATATACTTCACGGCCCGCGGGCGACGTCTCCGCAAACAGCCCTAACTATTTGTTATGCATTGCTTGCTGCCGAGAGGGCTCGAACGCTGTCCTTTTTTTGGGGCTTCATATCTATACACATGCGCCTGAAATTTTCATCAATTCTCAGGGTTTTACACTTTATTATATTTTCTCTTTATTTATCAATGGATTGATTGAACCACAAAAAGGCAAATTAATCTCGCTGAACAAAGGTTCTATTGGTTAAACTTGACAATATTGTCTTACCTAGAACAGTTAAATATTCGTGGAACTTCTCATATTTCCAGCTTACTCAAATTAAGTATAAATTAAACAAGGCGTGCAATATATTTTTTTCAAATTAAGAATCCAGACTCTGATCTGATTGTTTTTAGAACAGCCGAAACAATTAGTTGTCTCCCAACGAGTATTTACTATATATGTTAAAATTACTAAACATCTAGTAATATTTCTATCGATCAAACGAAAAAGTGATAATTCCTAAAATATAATTAAATCCTACTGCATCTTAAGAGAAAGTGATTCCTAAGACCTTGTAAAAAAAATTTTGCGAGCTTAAATGGTAGCTCTCTCCGAAATATAATTTATCATCGACTTCTAGTTAGGCTTTCTTCTTGAGCTTGTGCTCATGAACGGACACAGAAATCTGAGTGCTTGAGATATTGCGATCCGAGGAAAACACAGTGACAGAGAACGATGAACGTGAAGTGGAACATATCGGTTGCAGATATCGTCGAAAATAATTAATGATCGGAGTTTTTATGCTTCATATACGCGTACGTACGTTTGGATATATAACAATGCCACTAAAACTTTGATATTCACGCTGAAATCCGAAAAAGCAACGAGAATAATACGGAAACGACGCGAGAAACATGAAATATTGGAAGGTGTCATGCACAATTTCCTAAATTATTGTGAGTTAACATGACTGGTGAGGTGACATACTAGATTTCCTTACATTCATTGATATTTTGGGTTTGTTTCAGGTAAGAAACGCGGCGTTTTATCACGCGTATGTAGGAAGAACACTTCTTCAACGCGTGCTCCTTAGAGTAAGTACTCAGTAAGTACTCGAGACTAAAATATACGAGTGTCGACGGGGTACAAATCGGGCGTCGTTTGCGGGACGAGTTTTCCTCTCGACACCTTGCACTAGGCGCTAAGTGTTGTCGCTTCAACCTCTTGACGTTTGGGCAATTCTGGAGCTGAAATATTGCGGCGTAATTCGTTTATAGCTGTTATTTTATCTTTTCATTTCGCCATCTAGCGCATTGTCTTTGGATTCTTTTGTGTGTGTTAGATGTGCGCTGCCATTATTGTAATGAGCGCGGTGCGCGTGGATGATGATATTTTGAGCATGCTGCTGAAATTGCTCTCACTTACTTTACTCTCTTCGTGTGCACTCTGCGCAACTTTGCCGCTGTCCGCCGTTCCGGAAATGCAATGTCACTTTGCGTTATATTTATAACAACTAATTACCGAAGTGTGCCTCGGAGAAACTGCACTTTCTTCAAGTTTGCGTGCGATTTGGGTTTATTTTTGAAACACCGATTAATTTGCTCTTAATTGACTCTTCAAGCGAGACCTGTCAGATCAGACTCTTCATGATCGTGCTTCATTGCTTGTTTTTTTGAGGTTTGAGGTGAAAATGCGACCAGCTAATAAGTGTCGGGGCTTGAAATAGCCCCGATTAGATGGGATTAGATTAGTGCGACCGTCGTCAGTGCTTATGATATCCGCGAATAGTTGATGCTTGTCACGACTTTGCAAGGTGCCCACCAACTTCACAAACTTTAATTCGGCAAACACGACAAATCACCCCAAATTACATCTGCACACGAACTGTTTGCGTTTCTTCGACACGGGGGATGTAATCAAGTAACGCCCGCAATTTTAGTTCTCTGCCGATCCTTTTCTCGACAACACCAACTGTTTTACGAAGCAATAACTCTAACGACTCTAGCGTCCGGCCTAAAATAGACACCTGTCTAGTACTTGAAAAAATTCGCTTGCAATAAAACGCACTCCGCATATATTTTATCGCAGCCCGGGGCGCGCTCGTTATCCTTTAAATTTAAACGGTCGATCACTTATTCGCGCCGTCCGAGAGGGCGCATTGATTTACCGGCGGCGTAAAGGATCGGCGTTAATGTCCGTGCGGCACTCCCGGGAACAAAAACCCGCGTCGCCGCCTCGGGAGTTGGGCAAAGTAAAAATGTGATTTATTGCGGTGCAATTGGCTATGAGTCTGGCATTCCTGGACGCCCCAGCGGGACGTGCTTGGTCCTAGTCAAATAGGAAAATTCTGATAATCACAATTGAGGTGCCAAATGCACGCTGTAAGATTTGTAAGATTCACTCTGCATGTCTACGCGGATGACTTACGATCAGTTCGCGTCCGGACGACCACCGCTTCGGCTTGTGAACCAATGTAGATCATTCAACTCGCAATTTGTCATATTCAACTAGTGTCAAACAGTATGCAACGTTCCAGGTATTATTCAGCTCGTCGCCGAACGACTTACACTTATTATTTCTAAAGTTAACGCGTGCTAAGTGCATCGAGCATCATCCTGACTAAGAAATCTGAAGATCATCACGAAGACGACAGTGAAGAACGGACTTTGTGACTGTCATTCGTTCATGTCACTCATGCATGTATTGTTAGACAAAGAATGGTCATTAATTAATTGTCACTAATTCAACTTGCTCAAAGTAACGAATATGATTCTCAGGGAACAACAACAAGACCCCCCATCGTTCGGTAAGTAATTGTTATGTAATTAAGTAAATTGTATTTGCTTCTGCTTTTGTTTCGCTGCTTCAAATTAATTCAGCAGGAAGGTAGGAGCGCTGAGTGCAAGCGAGAATGATGGAATGGGAGGCAAACGCCGAATTCTGGAATTGCGCCAATATCGTTCATTGAATAGAATAACAATCCGCGTGAATTCACGAGTCTGGAGCTGGAAATGCGGGTGGAGAGTCCGTGAGGTTGTTCTTAGCGAGGCTCGGAACGAAACCGGTCATAAATCGGACGATACATCGTTTCCCAAACACGTTATTGATAAATTTTGTTTTTTCGCGATGATTAAAAGCGCGTCTCTTTTATTTCGCCATTCGCAAGGAAATTATGTAGCGGCTTGTTTTGTTGAAAATTTCGATAGCAAACTGTGAAGCGGTTTAAAGCTTGTCGCGCTCCGCATTCGAGCACTTTACGCGCGGGCCTGATTTATAACTTTGTTTATATTTTTCATTCATTCGTCGTCGCTTCCTCGCCTGCATTTTCGCTCACATCCGGGCGTCCCGTCGTGATTTATGCACAGCGACGGCGCGGCGCATCGGCGGCCAGCTCGTTATCGCTGGGTGTAATTAATTGCGTCGTTAACTTGTTGTTCCGATTATTAGCGGGGGTAAACAATTTCGCATTTCAAAAATCGCAACCTGTCTCGTTATGGTGCTGGGAGAGAGTGCGGGATATTCTGGAAAATCGTGGACTTGTTCAAATCTCGACATCGCGGTGCCGGCAGGTGCCTCTGATCCTCCTTACCGCGGGCGCTCACTTAGTAGAGGCTTGGAAGTAAATCGCAGAGCAACCAGACCGAAATCCGTATGCAGCATGGCGCAGATTTGCATTCATTACACTTATAATCTTCAACATACACACTGCGCTTTTTTGCTCCTGCTGCTCTCACGCCACTTCAGTGCGCACCAGGTTTTAGTTTGCTTCCCTTCTGGAGGATTGCTCCCTAGCAAGCCATAAACTGTCACAACCGCACCAATTGTGTGCAGACTAAACAATCCTCTCTCGCGTTGAGAAGGAATGCCCACTCTGATTTTTTACCAGGTTTTTGGACGTGGGGGATAGATGTAACTACTGCACAATGCTAGCTTTTACTTGCGGTAATTCCTCCCCCACCTAGCAGCGCATCTCGAAGACAATTCATGTCCATGTAATCTGTGTCGCAACGGTCAATTCTTTGACTGGGTAATTCTTTTTTCTGCGTGCAGCCCGGCGAAACTTCAGATAATGGATCACGGGGGCAAAAACTCCGCGCCATCTTATTCTGCACTTTCTATTTTCTTACCGAAAGCCTCTTGCTTTGTTTTTCGCCCGGTCTCGTATCTATTAAGCCGCGCGGATTTCACCCTCCTGCACGAAATTCCTGCCGTTTCCACTTTCACCGGTGCATTCGTTCTTTCGTGATTTTCTCTGCTCTCCCGGACGCCGCCCGTAATCTTGTTGGGTCAGCATTGAGCATTACGAATTAGGTCTACGGCATCGGGGCGGCCCAATGCTGGGCTTTTAAGATGTACGAAGGCCAGGTTGCGGCTGTTATCCGCAGAATGGGGAAAGCATCAATACTGCAACTTTGCGCACGGGTGGAGACCTTTCAGCTTGCCCTTCTCGTTCTGATGCGGCATTTAAATAAACACCGGCCAGCCAGGCAGCTCTATACCCACTACTGCCCAGTTCTATTGGAGGAATGTTGATAATCCTTTAATCTCGAAATCGTTTACTCGCCGCAGTGCGATCGCCAAACTTTGGAGATTGGCACGCGGTGAACGCTGGACGAATTCCAGATATACTTGAAGTAATACCTTTCGAAACAGGGAAAGAAACTGCTAAGCTGGTAGGGTTCATGTAAGACAGCCATCGACTTCTTCGGCAGAGAGATGTTGTGATTTTCTGTTAGGAAGCATTGACTACACTCGGTATGTAATTGGTGGGGAAGTTTATAATGGAATTGAAGACATACGTGGCACATGAATGGAAAATGGAAAGGTGCTCGATCTCAATTTTGATCTGAATGTTGACGTCGATCTAACCTAGTCGGATTGCGGAACGGCAATGGCATCCTGAAAGACGATAAACATTCGGGTCACATCAAAATGCGAGTGGAGTGTGGCACTGCAGTTAGAATTCAATCACGATATTTGCATTCGTATTCGGCTTACGTGAACGGCGTGGGCAATTCGAGGCGCTTCTCCTCCTTCGCCACGCGTTCACATGTCCGCCACTACGTCGGAGATTTTTATTTCGGTAAGAAAATTCGTAACAAATTCTGGTGTCGATGCTCAAGTGATATATTAAGCAATGCAACAATCGCGCAATTTTTTTTTTTAATAAAACACACGCGAGGAAAAATGCGAAACGGATTGGTTCAGTCTCCGTCTCCCAGCAATTCATTTCGCTGTGAATCGCATAATAAAAAGCAATGAATTCCGAATTTCGTGCTTATACACGTTGCGTTTTTCGCCGCTTTTTTATGCATTTGGCGTGTGCGATGTCGGCAGTGTTTGCGCTCGAGGAAGCTATTGCAATACCGAATTGTTCGCGATGTTCGCTCCCTGTCATGCGGCCCAATACGCCGCCACCGATGCTCGTGCAACTCCACTCAAACTCGAGCAACCCTTCAACTCGACTCAAACTATATATGAACCATGTTATTGCGGCAAACATTTCGAAATTGCATTCTTGGTTGTTCATCTTCTCCGCGTTTCTTTATACGCCACGACGGTGCTCTTTAGATACCTGTTCGGATCCGTAACGGCACGCCAACAAAAGCGCGTACTTCGAACGCACAAAGGAAATAAAGTATGATGACGGCCAACGAGGAGGAAACGACAGGGACGAACATTTTCCTGCCGGCTTTTCACCGCTGCGCACTGCAATCGCTTAAATTTAAACAATGTCAAGCCACCGCGAATTGCGAATGGAAGAAAGGACTCTTTATTTCGACCGATTGCTTGCTTTAGCGAGGGCGGACACGACTGCGTTTTGTGCGAAGATCTCGCAAAGAATGTTTGTCAAAGCGAAGCTGATGGAATATCTTTTATTGGGAGCAACTGTTATTGTTAAACAGTTGAAGCCTTGAAAGGGAAAGTCTGCGCACCGCGCAAATTCTACTAAACTAATAATGTAACTTTGGCTGGGAGCAACTTTGTGGAACTATTTGGTGGTTTTTCAGACCCAGCGTTATTTTGCTACCGTTTTAGACGAAGGCGGTGTGTGTGGCACGCAAAACCGAAGGCTGAACTGTCGACAAACTGGAATTAGCAGGCATAGAGCCTATCCTAAGACGAGCACAAACCCAGAAACAACGAACGCAAATCTTGCTGATTCTTTGGCGGTATGCCGATCTTTAACTTTTGCGATCTTTTGGCTAAAGACCTCAACTTCATCTCTTCAAGGAATGCCTTTGAATCTTTCTCTCAATTAATCGGCTTTGTTCAATTTGGATTGAATTTCAGACGAGGGATGGGAATGTTTAGCCATCAGCAACACCCTCGCTACGACTTGTGGAACACAAATTTGCCATCGTGTTTGATTGATCATTTATTATCGCAGTTAATAACGAACCGCGCAATTATATACTCGTATTTTTGTTGCGCTGCCAGCGTATGGCTCGTATAAATTACGTTAATTCTGAATACAAATAAACATTGTACATGCAATGCGACTAAAAATTTGCTATGTTCTGGATTGGCGTGTGCTATGATAACAAGGACAATGGGAGTAGTTGAAATTAAATTGAATTATAAATTCTGTTATTATAGGACTTGCGATGCATTTTATAGAGTAACGATGTACATCGTACGATTAAAATTTATTTTTGGATATATTTGGTGACCGATGCCAATATTAAACTTCGAATCAATTCCTGCTTTGATTGTAAATATTTTGTTTATTGATAAATGTTGATAGGGAAACCGAATTGTGATCGGAAGTTAATGATTCGAAAAAATCATATACATTTTGTCACTTAACTTTCGTAAACCATGAGTTCCATCATCAAAAAGTGCTTTATCTCAATTACCGTTATTCTTCAATCAGGGTTAAGATTTTTTATGGCATTATATTTAAATCACCTTCTTCTTTAGTGGTCATTGGCAAGGAAATATATAATTACTGGAATATAATGACTAAACTTAGATCACGAATTTCTATTTGACTCAAAGCGCTGGCGTTGGGACATCTTATCCTCATCCTCTGCATCCTGATGTCTTTCGATTCTGCGGTACATGCCTCACATTGCAGCATCAAAAGACTTAATGGCGCATAACACAAGGAGATCGGGTGGCATAAAGCGGTGCGTCTTACACGAAAGCAAGAGTCACCTCAAAGATTGCTCGGCAATGGCGAACGCATTAAATCTTTCCATTCACGTTTTCTGACATACACCATCTTCCGCAGGTTATGACGAGCATTATAGTTTTCCCAAACGCTGCACATAACGATAAAAACTCACATCCTTGATTCCTCTTTATCCGAATCCAAGAATTTCCTTCAAAGACACGAGTTTTGAAATCTTGTAAGCACAAGGACCTGGAGCTGTCTTGGAGTCGTATTTCAATAATCAGTTTACATCGGCTTTAATCACTATTAGTGCGTACCTTGAGGTGGGTATTGTACGCATGGCAAGGCAAGTTTATCGTGGCTTCTCGGCTGGCTGGTGTTGAATGTGTGCGTTCGATCGTGTCGAACCGAATGTCGACCTTATGTCGCTGCGCGGGACGCGCAAATTAAACTTTAATAAGCTGATTAACGGATTAGATCGATAAGAGTTTCGCCGTGCGCGTCTTGCTGTGGAATAGCTAATCTGCGATGGCGGCCTGGGAGCGGCAGTAAGGCAACTACCGAGGCCGCTTTCACGTTGGGATGTGCCGGTCGAGAGCAAACTTTTGTGTGTTTCCATAGTACTGCAGACATGAGCTTATCACTGAGTGCCGTCTGGTTCTAGGTTAAGTCATGTTTCAAGTTATTTTGGCGGAGATGAATAATTTATGAAAATTTCACATCTTGTATAATTTGTGAATTTTTCCGACTTTCACTAAGCTGGGATGAAATAGTTTTATACTCCTTTTAAATTTTAAATGGAGTACTTTGTGACACTGGGATGATATTTTTTGATCTCAGAGCAAAATGGTCTCTCTGATTTGTGGTCATCTAGATTTGCTTAGATTAAATATCACCGTACTACTTTCTAGAATACTTCAGGATAGATCCACTTGAGAATATATATTGGTAATTTCAACATCAAACATAAATTTTTGATCATTCCTCGGTCTGTAAGCTTTGTAGTCGTTTGAGGGATGTTCCAGGTTACCCAAATCAAGTGTGGTTGGAAAGCTAAACACTTCGGGGCTTAGTTAAACATCCACCGGAGCGTGAAAAGATAGCGGCGTTCGAGCATTCCAACATTCATATTTACGCATTAGCCAGGCGCCCATGAGCGCTTTGTTTTCTCTTTCGTCGGCTTGCTCATAGCGTAGCCCGTAAATTGAAAGCAAATCGACAAATTAATACACTATAAATTACCGCCCATATTTGCTACTATCTCCCTATCTACCTTCAAAGCGGTTTTTGCGCAGTTGCCATGCGCGCAACTTCTTACATTCATGGATTAATGCACACAGTGAGCATACTTTATTGTTTGGCGCTGCTAATGTTGATGAGATGTGATATTGCGCTGTGCGTCGGAACATGTAACCGAGACGATTCTCGGCTTCTAATTATATTTGAACTTGATGCCGCCCCGCATCGAGGCGACGCGTTAATTTCGTAAGCGTGTTAATTTCATTTCTTCCATGGCGTGCGCCACGACTCTTCGTTTGTTCACTCCTACTGTGTGCACCAAGGGTGTTAATTGTACGTCTAGACTTTATTAGCTTAATTATTTAGTTGCTTATTCGTTGACTCTTTTTGCTGTTCGCACAATCCAGGTATTGTACAAAGTGCACTTTTTCAAATTGGTTTAGTTTGAGCTCTTTTTTACATTTCCGAGCGAAAGTTACTTCACTTACGTTTTCACCTTGATATAGGCTTTCCGGATGGCACTCAGCTAAGGGTTGGGAAATTTTCGCAGGCTTACAAAGCACCTTTGCCTTTCTCTTGCATCTCGAACCTCACATCTTGTGCAATTTTTCCACTCTCCGGTGTTTCACTGTTTTATGGCATACAAGGGCTCCGCACACGCGTGCAGAGCATTCCTAATGAATACTGACAAGTGTGTGACGTGCCAAGGTAAAATTATCCTGTCTCCTCCGCGCCTTTCAACCTTCTTCTCATTCCGTTTTCCAACCATCTTTCCGCACGCTGCTGTTTGCAATTCTTCTAGTTCATTCCCCAAGCACTAGTTCCGCGTCTCGGGCTGATCCTAGGTGGCTTTCGTGGGTCTTCCTGTTTTTACGCTGCCCGTATAAAATTTTGTGAGTCCTTGGGTGGACTTTCGGACGCTTCTTTAGTTTTAGCACCTAGTAAAAACAGTTGGGGCCCACTGGAAGTCGGTGGAGTGTGGTGGCGAGGGTTCCAGGATGAAGAGTTTTATGCCGGTAGTGACTTTGATATCGCCAGCCACGCCGTTCATTATAACTCTGGATGTTTGTTTTGCACGTCGTCTCCTATCAACGTACGCACTCGGGCACACGAATGGACTATTTTTAATTTCGGCTTGTGCCGCAATGTGGTTCTTGTGTCCATGCGTCCCTTTATTTCCTGCTTAATCTCCGATAGTCGCTTGTCTCGGCGTTGGACTTTCATTATCGCACGGCAAACATGCCAAAGTTGCATGATATATATCAGCGGACAGGTCGATATTTCTGGTCGTAAAAAATTATCACAAGGTAGAAACTTGCTTCAAATTGCGACACTGTGACTTTTATGCCCCGCATATCCAAGCCGCATAAATTACTAAATGTTTATGAGTGGCCGAGCGCGTTGGCGAAGCGTTTACTAGCATTAGTTGTCCGACTGGCAACTACCGCTCAACTCCTAGCCATTGTTCCGAGTTATAATGGTATGAAGGAGTTTGCATTGGTGTCGTCCCGACGCAGGCGGTCGTTTTGTTCGCGCGACCCGGCGTATTTCGAAGGACCGCGGATGCGAAGGATGCGCGTATTTATGAATAAAGTTAGCCGAAGCCCGGCAAAATTCGCAACGTTTACGGCCGCCGCCTGCATGTGCGGCCCAAAAACGCCGACGCACGCGCAACTAACTTTCAGAATTTCGACGAGTACCTCTCGGTAATTTCGTTATAATGCAAAGCCGGCGAGGTAGCACATGGAATTATCAAAGCGGGTACGGGCGGGCGCATAACAAATCAGTAAACCAAATAGATTAAAGTAACAAGACCAACAAGACAACTACTCATATGTGGCGGCGGCGGGGTCCGCAACGCGTGCATGTCGACGCAGAATTAGGCGAAGATGAAACGTAGAAATTAAATAGTAACGCCGTGCGAGGTACCAAAATGCTGGAAACCAAATTTCATTACGAGGGCCGGAATGAAACACTTACACTCGATTTTTCCGTCAGTTATTCATGGCAAATACATGAGAATCCGTTGCTGAGGACACTACGTCAACGCATTATAGCTGAGCACGAGAACGAAAAATCATCGAAAACTTTGGCTCCGGAACCGCCGCAGGCCTCGGGAGAATGGTAATTCCGCACCAAACACGGAACACAAGCTGCAGGTTGGGCCTGACGCATTCTGGACCCGCCTCGAGGCGACGGCGACGATTCCCAAACGTGAACGGTACAAAAAAGGGAAAAAAAGGAATCACCGCAAACTCCGAAAAACAGAAGAAGGCCGCGCAGAGAGCGTCGGCGGCGGAGAGGGCGCAAATACGTAATTTCATTGTAGTCAACATTGCCGAACACACAATTCCGAACGACCACTTTGCCGATTCGGCGCGATCCAAGTTTTCGAATTTTATTTACGATTCGATTCCGTTCAATCGAATTGATTGGCGCCAGTTTTAAGCATTTGGGAGTCGAACGAAAATATTTTACTTTCCGAAATCTTTACCCGCAAGCAACTTCCACTTTATAGCTACATACGCATAACAATAAACCACCCACCACCGCAACGGTCAATAATGTTCGCCCATTCGCTTGTTTATTAAATGCTAAAAACGTGTTTTCTGTTTCAGGTAAATATCACCGCTTCGATTAATTCTCCCTCGGCCATCACGCAATCATTCGAACGAACGCGCGGTACTCGTTCACGCTGCTAATTTCTGATAAGTGGAAGGTAGGATATGTGAGACAAATATTAATTTGGGCTAGCAAATGATAGAGCGTATTCCGCTGGTTCACAATCCTCAATTGGTGGTCGCCCTGTTTCATGCGTTGTGTATTTTTACCTCAAAATAGTGCTGCTGACTGTGTTGATAGGCGCAGTAATTGTTCGATTTATTCAGTCTGTGCATTCAATTTCTGGTGTCAAAAAATGCATATGGGATTTAAATATTTGCCAATAGCTGCAGATTTATAGACTTTGGGTCTGCAAAAATGCACCGCATTGGGTTTGAATAATGCATTCCCAAATTCCTCACAACTCCGTATGTATTTGATCGTATTATATATTAGTTCACAAAACAGGACAGCACTTTGATTTTTAAAAATCAAGGGATGGGAAGTACAAGTATCACATTGTGTTCTGCAAAAACCAGAAACAGAATACATGGATTTTGATGATTTTTTGGACTTTTCAGTCCAGACACCTTTTCGATGTGGTAGTATATCACTGAGTGTTGTCCGGATAACTGCATTCTGTTTTTTTTTTTTTTTAAGGAATATTTACGTGTGCAACCAAACAAAGTTATCAATCAGGCACAATCACGAAAATCTGCTAGGCAGCTGTCAATGAATGACATGATAAAATAATACGTTTGAATCCTGCAGCATCCGAAGTTATTTTAAATATTGACATAAATTATTTCCGTTTTTTTCTTGTTGACATTTTCAGCTGCTGGGTATTCATTTAATTGGTGCACGATCGCATGGGGGACAATAATATGAACGCGAAATAATGACAATCAGCTCGTGCCTTTGTAGATTGAAAACAAACACGGCGTGGTGGTTTCGGTGACGAATGAAGAAGCAATAAGGGTGCATGGTGGGTGCTGGTTGCGTGCGCCGTGTGCAGGTTCTCATCACATCGTCAGCGAACCATCTGGGCGTTCGCATTATGTAATATGTACGAAGGCGCACATGTACTACTTGATACGCACAAGTGCGTGGCAGCCCTAACTAGGAATCGCAATTATACCAGCTGCAGACGGGGTCCTGGGATACGGCGGCGGCATCAGCAACCGCGTTGCTTTAGTGCTACAAAAAGTTTGCTGCATTACGTTCACGAGCCGCGGATCCGGACGGAATAAGAATGAAGCAGACGCGAGTTGGAATGACCGGAAGAGATTTCTGCTCATTTCATAACAATACTGACTTTGACCTTTTCTTACTTCCATGCATATACCTAGGGGTATTTTGTAGTTATGCACCAATTCCACAATGCAATCACGCACATTGCCTCACCCCGAGCGTGGATGGTCTCTGTATGCGATCGGAAGACGTGCTGCAAGAAAAACTTTCAATTGAAAGTTCCGCTTGTCGATATGCTACGAGTCAGCGACTGTTTAAACTTTTACAACTTCAGAAGTGCGCTAACTTCCCGACTAAGTCAACTAATCGCCGCTGGGTTATGATTCTGTCGCGCGTCAATATCTTTTTATTTATATATTTAAAACTTTAAATTGCCCGAGTAACCAAGTGCAGAAAAACAAATTGCTGCTTGCAGTTGCTGCGCACGAAAAATAGTTAATCAGCATCACCTGATGGTTGCTGCGGTATCACCGCACCCTAGTACCGCAATTAAAATTCAGTGGGTGTAGCGCATTCCGGGGGATTAGAGCACGTGTCTTTGCGGATATCGAGACGAGGGGTGGCACGACCGCATCACTGTGCCAGCCGGGAGGAGGCGAGGCGCTGATATTAATTATCGACGGGGGTGAATAGAAAATTACCTGGAGACAAGCGTCTGTTTAAATCAAATTATATCCGGATTTCCTGCATAGCGTGCAGGAGAGTGTAAAAGCGTGAAACGCATCAGTACCTTCATGACGATCTTGGGGAAAAACGTCTTGCGAGGTCATCGAATAATCGAAAATAGAAAGGTTGCATCAGTTATTTAACCAGATTAAAAAATGTTTGGTACAATTAGAGCCATTTTCTCATATATCCATGTCTCCAATTTGTATTCTTGAAGGACTAAAGCCTGTGCTTAGGTTTGTGTTCTATTGTTAGCACTTGGAAAAAGTTCAAGTGTTTGCTTTCATCCCTTCACGCAACGCTCTAACAAATTGTTTGGATGTTTAGTCATCGGTGAATTGGATTCGCGTGGCATTACGGGAATGGCAGGACACGCGCCTCAATGGGCCTACTTCACCCCGAGCGCAAATAGTTTTCGCGTAGGGCGCGAAAGAACAGAGTGTTTGCTTACAAAGCAAAGCATTATCGTTTGATCTGTTGTTTAGTTACATTTTCCGCGCTGAAGAGCGCCTCCGATGCTCTCATGTGCAGTGCACCGCGCCTTTCCGTGTCTTCTTGTGTTTGCATCTTCACGTTGCCTATGGTATCTCGTGGTAACACATGGCGTAGAATTAACTACGAAGTGGCGAAGATGGGAGATGGTTGTGGAGCTTGGGGAGTTGTGCCGAGGACGTCGTTTAGCTCCGTTTACATGGTATTGCACTCTCGGCGTTACATTTCGGTAACATCTTGGCGACATTGAAGCCGATATCTGGCTGAACCGCAAACCGACGCTCTCGAAGACGCTCTGCGACACTTTCTGACAGGGGGCCTTCGTAGCCCCAGCCTGCGAACGCCTTGATCCCGTTTGATATCGCGTGGGAACCAGACATTATCGGTACCGCACAGACGCACAGCTTGAATATTGGGAGGTTTTACAGGATCGGAGTACTTTTATTATCTTAATCCAACTAATAGCACGGTTTTCCAATTGCAATTTGACAAGGGTTCAATTTGGAACACACGAATCTATTACAATTTTACAGCATTCTTTATAAGATGAACAATTGGTGTTTTTCATGAGTTCTAACTGAAACTTGCAAGTCTGAGAAGTTGAAAGTTGAAAATGAGAACTAATATTTGAACACATTTCGCACATTTCACTACTAGGTTATAGGTATTATCTCTCTATGCAAACACTTTTCACGCTGTTTGCGAATTTTACCGCTCATTCGATCTATGTCCCCTGAACGAGATCACCAGGAGATCCAGGCGGTCGTCCGCTTTTTGTTGCGTGTTTCGTTTTTCAATTTTCTTTCTTTCGACTGCGCGCAAAACACATTGCTGTTTTTTTATTCTTCTATTTCTTATTTGCGCCGCGCCGGCAAATGCGTGAAATTTTCGAAAGTTCAGCGGTTCTGCGCCCGTCATGTCTACCACCACCAAGCAGCGTCCTCGCTCAAGCAAAGTCGTCTTGTGCTATATTTGTTTGAGCATTTTTATATTATATCTGCAGCCTAAGTGCACTTTTTTCTCTACTCCCATATTTGTTTTTATATTGCTCTTTGTATTAATCATAAAGCGCGATGTCTTAATCAGCAGGCATCTCTTGCTTTATGTCTACCTTTATGCTCAACACGCTATAGTGAGATTTTTCTTCACGTCCGCAGGGACGAATCATTTCTCTGCGCGTTTTAAATGATCATCTGAACTCGGCGATTAATAATTTCAACTGTTTCATGTCTTGTGAGTGAGCCGGTTAATGCGGTCTTGCAGCGCTCTTTGTCCGTCGACTTGCGGAAAGATAAATGCGTTTTCTCTGGCGTCCGCTCGCCCTTGTGCGTTTTGTGTGTGCGTTTTTTCCGCGGCGATTCTTTTTGCCTTGTCTGCTGGTGTTAAGGATGGAATTAATTGCCGTACGGGCATTATAATTACAAACGAGCGTATTGTATCACTAATACTTTTAATAACTTCCAACTGAGCACGCCTTTCTCGGGCGACAAACGGCCGGCCAAATGATGACAATGAAATATGTTGCGAGCTTGTTTTTCCGAATCTGTTTGCCGCGCAGCGCAAAAAATGAACAAGAAACGCGTGGCACAAAGGATTATTTATAAGCTGCGATTCAGAACGCGCAATCGCGCACGTTGCATGCGAAGTGTGTATAACATCGGCGCGCACATTTGGAAAACAGTTGCAGTTGGGAACGCGCCCGATTGTCGGTTGTTGCGTTTGATGACAAATGGAAAAATCTAAATGATTGATGCGCGACACGCTGCGGGGCGCGCAACTTTGTTCTTTTTTCTCCACGCCGTAGAGTGAAACTTGGCGAATGCAAATGCGCCCCCGCATGCACGTCGCACACGTACGCGCAACCCAACGAGGGATGCAGATGCCAGCTAGATGCAGTTCGTCGCGGAACTTCGGCGCAATCGTCGCCTTTGATTCCCGCCCAAAGCGCTTTGAATAATCTAGCCGCGATACGCTCGTCGCCGCCATCGCTTTGTTTGCCTTGTGATTTGACTTGTGATTTGTACGCAGGTGCAACTTCCATCATTCACGCCATGCGTACATGTTTGATTACCCGATTTACACGCTTGCATACAAACAGTCTACATACCGCGAACATGTTTTTTGTGCACTTTAAAACAATCGTCGCTGGAAATGTGCAAATTTTCCAATTACGATCAAACAATACGCGGTAGCGACTGCGGATGGGGGTGGTGATGTTCTAAGTATGATATTAACTTGTTTGCGTCGACGATATGTGCAGGTTCGCGCGAATTTGGCGTGTAAAACAGCTGCAACCAGTCTATTGTTTGCGGTTAATTAAGCTTACCGTTTGTTTGCCCCGCGTTCTGAATTGCAACCGCCTCCGACAAATATGTAAATAATAAATTGCCTGTGTCTGCTATGACTATTCCGATCTGATTGTTGGCTCTTTTGATTTAAACCGGACGTGTAAGTGGATAATTTGGAATTTGTATAAGCTTGCAGCTTTTCTGCATTTTTGGGAGATAGTATCTTTATCTTGATTGTCTTAAATTGGATAGGATTCCTACGAAAGTAATATTTGGATCAAAGGATCAGCCAGGTCACACATGAATATATATGATTTGTTTCTTAAATCCGAACGTATCTTGCAGATGGTATCGCATAGATATTTTCATTTGTTTCAGGTAATTTTGCATTCTGCGTCATTTGATGGAAGATAAATTTTGTAATTTTTCTATTGACAGAGAGTAATATTGGTATGTCTGGATATGCCAGGATCTGTGTACGTCAACAAATTCTTTATCCTGAATATTTACGAAAATTTAATCAATTGTAGCTACTAAAATTTGACTGTATATCACAGTCTATCACAGTCCTGATAATGTTGATTCTCCAAACGTCTATGTAGATTATTCGCAAATAGCATAATTTTGCTTGTCAGCTAAAAATTGCTTGGAAGCGAGGATATGCTTTGGGATTATTTCTGTACAGTGATGTGCATGGACGCAACGCGCGTCGTTCATTCGTGGCGAAAATGTCTTTGATGTGTGTTAGCGACCGACTGTAAAAACACTCGCCAGCCCGCTTCCGGAAACGAATGGCGAGACGTGGGGCAACAGCTGAAATAACCGACGCGCTCATGCATGAACTGCAGGACGCAGCAGTATCCCCTGTGAGTGCATTGTGGTACAATTTGTGCCAGCCAAAAACCGGCGGCGATTTTTCCCACCGCCCGCCCGATGTTTTAATCATTTGAGTCACGCGTCCCGCTAATGCGATAACCGCTTCTATCGCTCGTAGGTGTCGCACCTTTCTTGCGCCTCGTGCTTTTTATATTTCCTCGCCGACAAGGCGTTATCGTTATCTTCATGACGAATGTACAACTACATTTTCCACACGGTGGAAATGTATGAGCGCGCTTTCCGCTGCGGCCGCTGCACGCTTGGGGTGGGATTTATCTGATTCGGCGGCATTCGTTGGTTCGCTCCAGCATTCTTAACCTCCGCATCGGTTTTATTGTCGCACGGCTCGATCGTAATTGACATTCGAATCGAAGTCACGTCGGCGTCCCACACGCCCGAGAGGGTGTCTCATCTCAGCCTGCGCCGCATTTTATTTCGCTCCCCACACTCTTCACGGCCCGATTTCGCTTTTCTCGGCGCTTGTTTTCTTTTGCAGAGCTGGGAAATTTAACAAGAAGCAATCGCTGCAATTATGCGACGTGTCCTTGTTAGTCTTGTTACAGCCAATAAAATGGAAAACTCACTTAAATGCCAATCCTGCGTTCTTCTCAACTCTTCCTTGTGGGAGGAAAGATATTTTATTGCTTGTTTTTAATTGGGTTTTTGCTAGTTTCTACTTGAAAACAGATTTAACAAATTTGATCTTTCTCTCTTGACTTAGGAGGATGGATTTAGGGATGCCATAACGGGTAACTTGATTATCACAATCAGGTCACACAACTTACTTATAAACATCTTCTTCATCTTCATTTTGAGATCAAATTGATTAGAAGATGTTTGAATTAGATTTTTATAGTTTCTTCACAAGAGTAGCTCTATCATTTGTCTTTTGACTTAAGAGGCACGAAAAAGGCAAGGAAAGGTTAACTTTATTATCCCGATCAGTGGCTTGTGTGTAATTCGGCAAGATTTCCTTTCGCGGGCGATTAGGTCGAAGTGAAATTAATAAATTCGAAGCGATTTCCGCCAAAAATCCGTTTGGATTTTTCGCTTCTTTTTGAAGGGATGTTCCATCGACAATCGCTATAATAACTTACGCGTTCTACAGGAATTGCGTTGGGTTCCCTTGAACAGGACCACATAGCACAGGTGCGTCTCGTTTTCATTTGATAAATTTGGTTGTTTTACTTTATAGTCGCGCAGTCCCACTGCGACGGGGCTTTTGGGCCATTGTTCATTGCTCACTTTACCCATAATGCGGCTGCATACTACCGTACGTTTCTAGCGAAAAATAAATCGCAACAATGCGCAATCTGTCGAAATAAAACTTTTTACACGACAGCGCCACTATCGTTGGAAAAAGGTGTATTGTCTATTCTCCGGGAATATAATTACGAAATGGTCGGCCCAGCTACGGACCATACGAAGTCATATCATTTTCGCGCCGCGCGAAAGGTAATTATCTAAAAGGTATAACGAGCGCCAGAGCGCGTTGGCGTCGTCTGTTTCACGCCGCGTTTTGCGTAACGCGAATCATATAAATCATCTCCGGCGATAAAAATCTCTCTGTCTCATGGTTCTCGCCTTCACGGCACCGGCGGCAGGACAACGCTGGTGAAGTATGAACCCACGCGGAGCTCTAGTTTCGGCGTCAGCTTTAGAAAAGCGACAAAAAGGCGACTTTTATTGTCACCTATCGCAGGGTGTACTTGCCTTTGTGTTCTTTTGGTCTCGCCAGTGATTACACGCGTGCGCATATAGTCAGGCTTTGTTTAACCGAAAATAAATTTACTTTTTGCACTGGACCACTCCGTGGGTTCGTTTTATGCTTCAGTCGCATTGATTTTTTGCAGCCCAAATGTTGACCTCTTGTCATCACTCTGCTCATGATACAAGTCGTGGGGTTGAAGAGTTTTTATTGAAATACTATGTAAGTTTGACGGGGTTCTGTAATCCTATTGATTGTAATCCTATGCATAATATGCTACAAATCCGCCGTTTACTGGGCTTAGGCGCGAGCGGTTCGTGGGACCGAGGGTCGGACAGTCCGAGGGTAACCGCCGTATTTCATTTTTCATTCGAGTGTCGGCGAAAGAGTCGACGAGTTTCGATAATACTTCCAGCTATTTGCAGCGGTCTATTAGTCGCTCGTCTCATACATAGTTGACCGCCTTCCGGGACGCACATATCTCCACTTACCCAATCACCTCGAACACAGCGGCACCCGATCAAGATTTTCATATTTCTTCTTCGTGCCGCTCCTATTTCACGCACAATTACGGCGAAAGGGTCTGCAATGCATTCGCCAAAGTTCGATTAATTTATAGCTTGTGCTCAAACACGCATGTTTGGTGCATTTGGTGTCGCAGGTCCTTATAGCTCTTCATCTAGCTTAGTTTCGAAATTTGCGAGGCCTGCACGTGTGTAAGATCAACGTAATTTCGTATTAGAGGGATGCTTATTAAATGCGTGTCTTAATAGGCGTCATAAAATTCTCTGTCTGCGTGTTAGTCTCGGCTGGCGCACCGTTCAGCGCCCTACCCAACACCGAGATTACGGGATTATTCCAATTAACTGGGCACATGTGACAGACACGCGGAAGCGTGTGCACCCTATTATGCCCGAACAATAACTGGCAGTTAGCCATTTGTCACGCCGCGCACCGTCCGCACACACCAACTACAGTTTATAGTTGCGGAGACTGAGAATAGGAATATTTAATGCCCTTTCCAGGATGGTTCCCGGCTTCGCTATTCCTCTGTTTCTCAATCAGGATAGTCCTTTCAGTTTGCCACGTCACGAGAACAGAAACGCGCATCAAACTGGATCCCTAATTGCTCAACTTTGCTCAAAAATGACTAATTAAGAAAAAGTTTGTTTCATTGTTCCTGAGAAGGAGGATCTACTTTAATCAATATAATCCACGCCAGCATACAATTGCTATTGTTAAATGCCAATGGTGATTAATGTTTAGACATCAGGAGCAGATAGTCATGAATTCTAAGAGACGATGGGACTAATTATTGTTCTAAATGATTTATACAGATTTGGTTACGTGACAGTGGAATCCACTATTGGATATATAAGTATATATAAGTATCAACTTACTTGCACACCATAATTCTTTTGAATTCCTCCTTACTTTACCTTAGAGTCCACATTGATTAAAATTGCTTTTGAATCGGCTGTTACGTTGATTTTTCTTTAATACAAGCCGCTTACTCAATATCAATTTTTATCTTAATTTTTTGTTTGTTTTATTTTTGCCACTCAGATAGTCTTTATGTTTTCTATCGAATGCCTGTTTTTATATATACTGGTTTCATGTGTGGTTTCCACATCCGTTTTCTGCCTAGATCTCTGTTTCAGAAGCTTGGAGTCCTTATTGCTTGCTATGAAGCGCTTTATAAATCTCCCCTCTGTGTGTATTTTGCTCGCATTTTAATCCGAAATAAATTATGGAACATATTGATTCCTGTATATTGGGGGATATTACGCGGTCTGGCCCCGAAGGCACTTGTGTTATGTTTTTATAGATTTAAACGTGGGGGAAGTAAATGCAGCCCGAGGTATGCAAGGGGATTCTTAGAAATTCGAGTGCAGAAAAAACGCAAGAACAAGAACCTGGCGGAAATATTGTAAGATTATTTAATTGAATTTGCCACAAATTGGGATCAAAGCTTGGCGTAATTCATACGGATGTCTTCGTTTGAGGGCACTTCCTTTTTCATCGACGATAAGGAGCAGATTTGCGCTGGCATGCGCTACATCTGCTCTTTTATTTTTCATAGCGGTTGAGAGCATAGAACGTATGTTATCCTTTTACGTCTAGTCTTAAGCGTCAATTTTGGTCGAACCGATTTCTTCTTCTCGACGGACTTCCATTTCCTTGCTGTCTCGCCCATCGCCCTAGAGTCGTTTTTCTCCTATCGTGTATTTTGTTTTTTTTTTCCTTTGCTCGCAATCAGCGAAGAAATTGTAGGTAACGTAAAAAGTATTAAACGAACCTACATCATTGCCCAACCAACCTGATGGCCTGACCATCATGTCTTCGGAAGAAAGTCCCAGCGCAACCCATCGCATACGCTAGCGCGACACGCACTCTCCGCTAGCGTTTTATCGCCGCCTTTTCATCCAGCTGGAACGCGCTTGGATATTTTCCAGTGATGAATGACTCCCCGGACTCGTAATAATGGCTCTAACATCTGTGCGCACGTCATATTACAAGCGCTAATAAATTGATTACCGAAAAGCGCATACAATACTCATATGATATATATGCAGAACGAGACTGGAAACTTGCTGGGCTGGAGGCGGTGGTGGTGCACGCATGTTATACACATTCTTCCATCTTCTTAACACACTCGCTTATCGTGGAGGCAGCGAAGGTCGAAAGGAAAAGTGATACGGTTTCAATTTCGGTTGCCATGGCGATTAGTGCAAGATGTGTAAGATAGTGTAAGATAACGAGGCTGTGTCAGCTGCGGAGAGGAAACGACCGCCGCTACAGGGGTCGCGGTCGGTGGTGGGTGGCGACGGCGAGTTGAAGACTTTGTTGTCGACCCGTGAAATTGCGTACTATTCGACAAGGACGCCGCGCTTGCTTTGCTTTTCCTAGGTGCTTGTCACATGACTTAAACGAAGTGCGTTGTATGCATTGCGTTTAGCTGCCGCCAGCGACCCGGCACGGCCTAATCCACTCGTCGGGCATGGTCTTGGTGTATTTATTTTGCGTAGCATCGAGAAGAATCATTGGCATTCTCCGTCGGCGCTACTATAACAGTGACTATTAAAAGTGGCCGTGTACGATCGGAATATTAAACTGCCGCCTCCGACCATCGCGCGCTTTGATACTCCATGAAGGCGGACTAGCTGAACTGGGAGCATGAAATGGCAAAAAGGCAATTACCAAAAACCTGCGCAAAGCAATGAACCGTGCCTGAGAAACTTAATTTCGCTTTTCTTCGCCTCCGCCATCGATAATTTTCCGCCTCTTTTCAAACATTTTTTGTGATTACGCCTATGCGAAGTTTAAAAAGAGAACTTTCTTTGAAGCCGGAGGAACAACTTCAGCTTTGTGCGGCATAGAACGAGATCATGCGAAGCGGTAGCGGGGTGCGTTTCGGGGGCGGCCTTTGCGTAATAATTTTTAACCCACCCGCTGGTTCCTGTTATTCACGGCGTCGAGTAGCGTTTCTAACGACTTTCGTTTGTCAACTCACAAAGTGTATGTGCTAAGTACAGGTTGTTTGCCGCGTTGCATAAAGATGCGGGCCAGTTGAGGGCGGTGGAGTAGATAGGACAGCCAGTGCTCCGGACGCACATTACGTACTGAATGTTCTCCACAACAACAACAACAAAAAAAAAAAACTAGCGCCGTTGGCGATCTGTCTAGACCTAAGCCAAACTCGCTCTGCGTCTTTCTAAGCACGAGGGCGGCGATGGTGGCCAGCGAGTTATTGCGAGGATTGCAATCGGCCTTACCACCGTGCCTGAGGCGACCAAAAGGGTTATTCATCACTACATTAATTACAAATAAATAATAAAATCACCTTCTCCCTTTCAGTTCGCAGAGCGCAGGGCATTAATATTAGAAATAGGCTCAAACAAGTCGCTAGCTGGATGGAATTGTTTGCTCGCCTCCAGCATTTCCATTTTAATGCATCGGCAATGATGCATTGTGCGTGCATATTGAATGCAATTTGCCCAAAGGGTACAAAGCGCATTAAGTAAGTCGACATTAACAAAGCGTTTTCCGCATTCCGATAAATATTTCCATATTGATCACATTCCGGGATTAAATAAAGACTGACTTATTTGCGGCTATGGCTATAACAGGAGCATATTGTGTTTACGGTGAGTAACACACACGTCGGATTTAACAAATGAAACCTTAACTTCCGAGCGTCGCTCTCCACACCTTCGCACACTAAGCATCTCCTATGTTCATTTGTTTCTCGGCAGCGGCGACAACGGCGGCAGCGACACATAATAAAACTCAGCGGAACTGTTGTTTGCAACTTTGCGCGTTCGCAAATAAAGATATCTGCAGGTGACAACGTGGAACAAACAACTCGCATCGGTTCCCGACTATCAGCACGCTCACGCCTGCAGCCGTTTCTTCCCTTCCGCGTTCTTCTTTATCTGTATTTCAGTCCGGAGACGTTGGCTCGTCATTTGTTTCGCGGCCAGCAACGTGATTTGCGCACCGACCGAAAAACTAGACTTAATTTTCGTTTGTTTTGCGGCTTGGGTGCGCCGCAGAGATTAACAATTTGTCTTGGACTTTTTGCCACCCACGTGGTTTGTCGTCTTACGATACGAACGAGACAAACATTCCTCGGACGTATGATCGCCAGGAAAAAACAACAATAATTAATCATGCCGCTCGATTAAAACGTAATTAAAAGGATGGACGAGGGGAGACTTCATTTCTCGGATTTAATTCGCTTGTTTTGTTTTCCACGTACCGGCTGCGGAATACCAAGCGCCAACGAGCGGATCGATCTGAAGCGAGGTGGGCAACTGACGACCTGCCTCTTGGCTTCTTGGGCCAGACTCAAGACGTGACTGACCGGAATTACCAACATTCCCAACTATTTTATTTAACTTCCTACCATAACGTATTCCGCGCACGGCCAGCATCGTTACCGTAATATTATCATTGCTTGATAACTTGCTGAATAGAATTGTTGCTTCGTGTAAAAAGCACTCGGAATTAATTCATGTAGTATTTCACGAAAAATCTCTGCATCTGCCATCGAAATAGATCACTGAGGGATCACAGAATTCTAATATTTACGAGAGCTTTGCTTAAGTACAGACAATAAATGTTTGTGGTAGCTGCAATTATCGAAGGATAATCCACTCGAATGTCTACGAATTGGCTTAAGCTGCTGCTGTTCAAACGAAGAGACTTTGTGGTTTAAGCGTGGTAGCATTAGATTGTCATCGACGCATCTCTTCCAACAGAAGGAGGAAACCAATTCGCTTGAAAACTTTTATTACCGCCGGCTGTTCCATCGCTTGAACACGCTCCAGCGGATTTTTTTTAGCCGCCGTCGGCCGAAACTATTAACCCATCCTCGAACTTCTGCGTTTTGCAAACATTTTTGTCCACTTTGGCGCTATTAGTGAAAGTGGGCACAATAGATTCTGTGCCAAACTAATAAATAATTCAAAATAAACGCTGATATTGACTTGGATTTGGTAGGGAAAAAACTCACAAACAGGAAAAACGGAAGGAGTCGTGGGAATAAATATCCCGGCGTACGTGTACCACTATTAACCCATTAAAAGCTTATATAGCGTGTAAGCTTCTTAAAATGTATTTTATTGTCGGAGTGATTGCTCGTGCGCGATGGGTTTAAGTGATTGAAGAACTCATCCACTTTCCCATCACAATTGCATACGTGCAATGCACTTTTCTCGCAGAAAACACAACTGCAATCAGAGCGGTTGTACTCACCGCCTTCAACGCCACAGCTGAGTTTGTAATCGTGCATTAATTAATTAATCAAATTCCGAACGGAACGCGTGCGGATTGCCGCGCACGCCCAGTGCATTGTATTCAGCGTTGCAACTTGTGCGAACAGAAGCGGGTCGACTGCTTGTTTTGCTGGCACGCAGGCTTTGCTCTGGGCTGCTGCTCATCTATTAGCGTTGACATAACTAATGGCGAGTTGTTGGTTGGGGCAGGTGCGCGACGGGCGGGTTTGATTTAACTTGAACACGATGGGCACGAGCGCGAAACGCGAAGCTTCAAGTGCACTTCAGACGGTTCAAGCGCTAAAATATACAGCGCTTCATTGCAACCACAATCAAGACAAGGTATAAATCCAGGAGGAATAAATAAACTGGAGAGAATACCTAGCATTGTCTTGTCGTCACTTAATAGCAAATTGTGGAAATGAATGAACTTGTTGTTGGTTGCAATTGATGAATCCTATTATTGCTACGGTATGAGTAAAATCCATCCTCGCTGCCCCCGCATCACACAGCATCGTTTTAACGCCACTCGGTCGTCGCTTGTCGCCCGTCCGCTTGAATGGATGCGAATCAGGCAGAATGGTAGATTATGACAAGTGAAACGCCATGTGCTGTTCTCTTCTGAGCTCCACATTGCGTTCACACCATGTGCACACGCTTTGTTAATTACTCTGCGCCATCGAGCGACCCTGCAGTCGCAAGTGCCGCGCGACCCTGCGAGCGAACAAGGGCGTATTGTGCATAAGCGCAGTCATTCTGGGAACGCGCACCGCTGAAGTCCCTCTCTAGTGCAATGCTCATTAAAAGGGGGCACCGTCCTCGTGTACGCCAACCTGGACCTTAATTATTTCTAACATTGCATCGTTGCGGCCTTAAACCACTGAATTTATAAATCACCTTTAGGTGCCTACAAAAGCCGCCGTTTTTCTTATTCTGCAAGAAGTTTCCGAATGGTATAGATACGAATCTACCTAAATGGTCTCGCTATCATGATTACCATGCGAGTCCCTGGAATATAATTCATTGGGCATTTTATAGGTAATATATTCAGCTAGGCGTTTTAAGTCAAAATTATCGGTAAAAGTGTGTGGTAATAGTCTGGGGACAGCAAAATGAAACAATTTTCTGCTGGGTCATAAATCATAAAAAAAGTCATAAAAGATATTTTTTGACCTTTAAGTCATAGGTACACACGTAAAGGGAAAATTTTAGGATGTGCACAGTGATGTTCTAATCACCGCCTCCTTGTAAGCCAGACGGAGGTAGCAGAGTTTCGAAATTAAATAGACTTCCTAAAAACTTACTACAGTATTGTCATCTCATTTCAATAAGGGATGTGTCTCCAAATCCAACATCATTCTTCTTATCTTCAGGACGCTTGTACCCAAATACGGTGATAAGATGTCTTATCTCGGGTTAAACGAAAGATGATGCGTGACAAGCGACGAAAAATTATGATAATAAAATGACTGCCGCCTCTCAGCCCAGCCGCGTGTGCTTAAGAATTCCATTTCTCATTTTTACTACCGCGTCGCTGCAAGAGGCTAGTAAAAAATAACGCGACTGGGACGTATGACATCACAACAACTAGTAGTTACAACTATAACGACGCAGTCATTCATAGAGCTTGTATTTGTTTTTTATTAGTCGAGTTATTCTCGAAGTGACGAATGTCGGCGCGCTTTTTCTCGTTTCGCGTTAAGTATCTAGGCAATTAACTCGCTTTAAATGCACAGCAAATGATGATGCTACCTCGCGCGCTCTCAATGAGTACGACGCAGAAAAAATGCACTAGGCAGACATAAATCTTTAACGATTACCAAACACTCACACAACCGTTCGTCCACTCGCCTGCAGAACAAACATAGCGCAAGTGCATTGAGCAGTTGGAGTTATTACTGCAGTTCCATCTCATGTGACGTTTAGCCAAGTGCTAAAAAGCACATAATCAACATCAGTACACCAAGGAATTGCGATCGCGTTTATTTATCCGCGTTCTGCCGTTGTCGTGTATTCATTAAAGCCAGCTCTCTTTTAAACAATTTTATCAATACGTGGAACGGCCACTTCTTACGCTCCAACCACGCCGCGCGAGCTTTTTAAAAGCGCGTCTCGAGTGGACTTTTCAGCTCCGCGTTATTTGCAACCCTCGGCGTAATTGTTTTGCTTTTCGTTTTGCATCAAATCATCACTATTGCTCACTGTCTGGACGGGTCTATGCGTGAAATACGCGGTGCGTTTTATTTATCCGGTCGTGGTCGCTTGATGATTCTCACACATGCTCCGCTTGTTTATCTAATAAATCCAGTTTTATTGCACAACGCAAACACTTAACTCGTAATAAATGCCAGGAATAGAGTCACAGCTTGCCTCTCTGGAGAGAAAACGCGAACGCAAAATGAAAAAAATCGACCGGATACATCATCATCTACCATTATTATTATTATTGCTCCGCGCTTGAAAAAGATATCTAATAAATTTCGCAAGCGGCCATGAAGGAACGCGAGCCACGCTCAAATGCGTATAAATCAAATCCATTAGGAACAAGTGGATTTTATTGCAATTTTGTTTTTCAACGTTGGTTTCATTCGCCGATTTGCGCTTTCATCCCGCGCGCCTATCGACTTCTATTAATCTCCGATTATGCCACGAAACTATCCGCAAGTTATGCCAGCCATAAAAAGCACTCCACGCTGTAGGGTTTTACGCCGAAATTATTATTGGATTCAAATTTAAATCGACTCGTCGATTTTATTTGATTGTAGGCCGCGTGCGTCTGTCACAGGCGTGCCTAATGAATTATTGTTTGTGATGCTTTTTATCATATCATCGCTGCCGCCGCGTTTTTGTAATTATCCATTTACTTCATATATTTATTCGCTTCCTGCATGTCAGCCGTGCGTTTCGTTTGATTCACCAATTGATAATTACGCCGCCGCCGCATCAATAGCGTTATTGCAAATTTGTGAATAAAGCGCTTCGAATAAATAGAAGAAAATAATTAATTGCAACTGGCTGTGCTGCAATTATTGCCCGTCTGGCAGGGATTGTGAGCACAATAATCAAACTATGATAATGAGCACAATGTACACATACAATTATTGTATATGTATTTATTTTGAATTCGAAAATTTAAAATTAATTGCACGCTCATTGCCGTCGCTCCGCTGCGTCGCTGTTAATTAAGAAGACGTTGACGCTCTTGTCGCCTGGCTCCGGACGCAAATTTTCGCCATTACGGGCGGCAACGGCGGCATTGAAAAGAACCGACGCATTCGTTACGAAGCGCTTTAGTTTCGCATGCAAATAAAACGAATTCCTGCGGGCCCGCAAATGCAAGCAATTAATGTCTTTTCATTTCCAAACTGAACTCGAGGAGTATTTTAATATAAATTTGCGAATTATCCCTGCCTGATTGTCGTCTTAGAACGCTTCTAATGATGAATTTCTTTGTTTCTCTTCCAGACTGTCTGTATCTGCAGTTATATCGGGACTCTAAGGATCGTTACAAACAGGGACACACCAAAGCATCCCTCTCTCTACAGCACTTCCTCGGATTGGAGACTGGATTCACCCTCGACAAGGAGTCCAATACGGTAGCCATCCTTTGCCAGGATGTCGTAGTTGTCTTGGCTTTTGACAACAGGGAGCGTTTGATGCAATGGCAGGTCAAACTAAGCACGCATCTTGGAGATGGTCCACAATTTTTGGTCTTGTTGAGTTCGGCTCCAGTCAAAGCTCGTATTCAGGCTGGCCCTGCAAAACTTCATGTGCAGGAGAAAGGCTTCTGCTTAAGTATAGGCGTTCCACCAAGGCTGGTCGGTCACTGGCTGATCTCTAACCTGCGTCGTTATGGTGTCGTCGAAGGACGCTTCTGCTTTGAAGGAGGTTCCCGGTGCGGTAAAGGAGAAGGTCTCCATGTTCTGGTCACTGACCAAGGTGAAGAAATCAGTAACACATTGAAATTGGCTGCAACTGGACAATTGTTGGCATCTAGGCGACGTCCTGTATCTAGAAACATGTCCGGTAAGTTGATTTTCATACATTTTCATAGTATTAAAGAATTCAGTTCCATTCGCATTAATTCTGTTTTTTTTTTTTTTTTTCTAGTTATGGACAGCCCTCGTCGTCCCCTACTTCGTTCTGAAATGAGGAATCCGGAAATAACAGATCCATCTCTTCTATCACGTGTAGACTCTCCGTTCACAGACCTAGACAGCAATTATGGATGCGGAGATGTTGGATCTACAGACGGATGGAATGGTCCTCCGATTGAACGCTGTATGAGTTGCATCAGCAAACTAGGAGCCATGTCACGCTCTTCCACAGCCACAATTACTCCAGGCGTTCCAACATGCTGGGAACACACCTGCGATCGGCACTCTATTAGCAGTGGCTCTGATAGCTCCGGCTGGAGTCAGACCGTCACACGCCCGCCGGCGCGACCCCCAAAACCCACTAATGGCTCAGCATCTCCCATGAAAGCAGCCCCGCCTCTTCCTATCACTTACGACAACTACGATATACCTAATTTTCCATATCCCGTGCAGGAAAACAAGACTGACGAACATTATGATACGCCGCGCAAGATTAAGGAATGCCTCGCCGACGCCGTCCGTAAACCATGTGGGTGTGTTTACAAGGTGCAAGTTCCGCCACCGGAGATAGACCGCGAGCGGGAACGTTCTTGCTACTGTCAACGTTTCCTCTCTTGTTGGGGACAGCAAGACGACATCAACGCTCTGTACGCACAGGTCGACCTCAGCAAGAAATGCAACCGAAATGCCAATTACGCCAATCTTGCACCAATTGCAAATTCCACACTAACTGAGGGCGCTCAGCAAACGAATGGTCAAAACTCTCATAACTACGCTAACATGGAGTTTGCCCAATCTCTTCAACACTACGAAAATGCCAAACACGTTGTGGCTAAAGCTGGTCTCTGCACACGTTGTGGCCATGCTCAGGATGACTATCTGATGATGGATCCAGCTCATACACAACACCAACAGCCGCATCCAGGTTATCTACCAATGTTACCACCAGTTAAGCAACGCCTGGGCAAATTGCTATCTAATAGTAATCCAAATCTTACCAAACCGGGCGGTGCTGCACTAATGCAGAGCCAATCGAATATCTACCAACGCAAGCAGGTCCTTGATAGCACCGATAATCTGCTCGAACGTCGAAAACGCTCCAATTCTGCAGATTCCTCCAGTCGCACTGATGAAGGCGAAAGTGGTGAGGTCTCTACTACGCCAACTTGCATCTGCAGTCCTACTGTACGACGGGCCTCTTTGGTACCGACCAAGGCCAATCGTGACTCCTCTTCATCTAACGACTCCGGCGTCTTCGAACTTCCACGCAAAATGTCCGCGCCTCCTTCTACATTGCCTCGCCGCTCCAAGTCCTCCGATCCGCTTAAGGACATCAACTTCAGTTTCAACTTCCAGAAAAGTGAGCCAAAGAGCGCAAGCGCCGAGGCTGAGGTACCCCTTTGTCCTACCGGCTCCACCAGCAGTGGTACGTCAGATATGTCTGACTACTTCGAAACGCTCTCGCTTTCCTCGCATAGCTCCTCCGATGCGCCGCCTCCGTCTTGCACGCTGCGCCCTCGTTCCGGCAACGAGTATCTTAGTCTTCAGCGGCTTATCACGCCTGTGCAGGAGGAGCGCAACTAGTCTTGTCTCCGATTGTTTTAGTCGGCGCTTACTTAAACTAATCAGTACGTGGGAGGAATTAATATACATATTAAACCTATATTACGAGTGAATAGCGCACGTAAATACTATTAATTAATAATTGTAAGTTATTCATTATGTGTACATGTATAAAGCATTATTAAATTATTAATATACTGAAACGAATACAATTAAACGAATAAATAAATCAATACTGCATATTCTGGAGGATTGCTATTTTCCTATTTTTCAAAGTATCATCCTGAAATTTCAGTAAAGGCGTACTGTATTTACACTTTGGAACAGCAACTTTTTGACCGATATGACCTTTGATATGACCGATTGATGACCTTTGACTAATTTTGTTGTCCTGAATCTAACGACGTTGATGAAATTTTTGTGTTCAGCACATCTAAATTAGTCAAGTGCCGATAATTGAATTTCTATCAGAAAATTGCTGCGTCGCTTGACACTCGACCCAACAAGTCGTCGACCGCAAAGCGTTAATTGTATTTTCTGCTGAGGACCACTATCTGTAATGAACGGTAAGTTGTTAGTACACTGTAAAAACTTGCAGTTTCTTAAATAAAAATGAAGTCGTCTGACGTACACCGACAAAAACATAAAATGATGTTTAATAAAAGCAAAACTTTGAAGAAGATAGAAAGTGACCTTCAGCAAATTCTCTCACCTCACTTAGCATAAATTTGAATAATTTTTGCGGTCGGCATATACATTTCATGACTATAATGTGAAAATTAGTTCAGTCAATTACACAATCGGTTATGCATACGTGTATTCTAAAAACATAGATAAAAACCAATAAATAATGTTTGCGTTCTAATTTTTACACCGAACGTAAATAATATAGTAAACATTATGCACGACCGCATTTAACGACTCTATTTGGTACGAATGATGTAATTGCGTTGTCTTATTTCGAACCGTTAAATGCGACCTTGTTTTTGCTTTGTTTTAATGTCACGATGCTTAGGTGCATCGAGTGCGGTCAGGTCGAAGGGGGAAACGAGGTAACCCAGAAGATGGCGGCGCTAATTAGCACCGTGCATGAATTTTGAGCGATATGTGGGCCACGTTGCAATTACCGGCGCATCGATTACTTTTGCTACTCTGGTCTGACTCGTGCGTGGGTTCCACGCGCCGGGTCAGGATAAATGGTTGATGACTCAGGCGGCGGTAAAAGAGATGCACCTGCAGATGAAGTGCCCACGGTACAAAAGAAAGCCATTGCGTAACGCCGATGGACGTGCGATAGGTGAGGCATTCTGTATCTCAGTGGCACTTTCGCTACGCTGGTTAGTGCCCCAGCCAACGTCGCTGGAAACGCGAGAAAGTGAAATACACGCGGCCGCCACACTGGGCCAAGGTAAGCCTAACTGGGCCGAAGCGTATACGGGTTGACATAATATTATCAATCTGGGCCTTTTACATGATAAGTACGCGCCCAGGTGACATTCGCACGCACGATTCCGGGACACTTTATTCGGTAGTGTGGCCGGTCGCAGCGCCGCGTATATATAAGTATAGCAATGCGCGTCTCCCTTCAAAGCCGATACGAACTGCACACCGACGACGAGATGTACGCGCTCCTGGCTAAAATAGCGATCATTGCCATGGTGGGCGGCCGAGCCACGGCGGGCACAAAAAATTATCTACAACGTTTGGGTGGGCATTCGAAGTTTTCATTCGGGGGTGAAGTAGCACCTAGTTGTGGTGCACGTCCCATTTCATGGAGCCCTCAACGTAAACCACGTATTATAGGTGGTGAAGTGCCACCGTACGGTGCTATTCCTTGGCAAGTGGATGTTCTCGCTGAAAATAAACATCGCTGTGGGGGGACTATTGTCTCCCAACGTCTGGTTCTTACTGCAGCACATTGTGTTACTGAAGATTTGTCTGTATCGTCAGGTCGTAATGGACAAGCAACACCATACGATCAACAATTCCATGTTATCAAATCTGTGACCCATGAAGATTTTCGGAAATATGGTCCATACAGTAATGACATCGCATTACTTCTGCTAGAAGCCCCAGGATTTACATTCAATCCAGTTGTGCAGGCCGCGTGCCTTACAAAAGAAACCCCAAGACCTGGAACATGGTGTGAGGTATCAGGCTGGGGAACCGTAGACCCTTTGGATCCCGAACGTTTGTCTCCAGTGCTTCGTGCGGCAGCAGTACCATTACTGTCATTGGACCTTTGCCGGAAAGATGGAATTTATGGAGGTCGCCAGCAGGCCATTTTAGACACCATGCTTTGCGCAGGAAGACTCAAAGGAGGTGTTGATGCTTGTGGTGGAGATTCCGGTGGACCATTAGTGTGCGATGTGGATGGACGAATGGAATTAGCTGGCATTGTTTCCTGGGGCGATGGGTGTGCTAAGAAGGACCGTCCTGGGGTATACACCAGGATATCTAGTTACATTTCGTGGATTAAAGAAGCGGCAGGTAATATGGGAATGAGTGATGAGTTAGAATAGGTATATAATTTATTTAAATTAAAAGCATGCAACGCAATTCGAACAAACGGTTGGACAACCGTACAATCAAAACAAAAATTAAATTCACTTATTCTTAACAACCAAAAACAAACAATTAATGCATGACATATTAAACATAATTTTGAATCAATATAATGTAATATAAATTTACTTAAAGCGTTTATATTTGTATGAAAACACCTACTATTTGTTGTGATAATCCCATTATAATTAGAAATAAGTCCATTTAGATTACGTCACTAGATAAGATATAAAAAGGAAAATAAATACAAGAACAAAAACATTTGAATCCTGCTGGGAGTATATTCAATAATATATATATATTCTCACTGAATCCGCTCTCCCAATAACTGCTAATAATCATGATAGTTGATGCAGTATAATGAAGTGAAGGACAAAAATTAAATTTAAACACTTCAAGCTGGAATAGCAAAGAGCAGAGACATTGGGAAATCAGCCCAGAAGCAATCTAAATGTACGTGCTTGTAACGTATATGCATTTGAATTTATGATGCTAAGAACTCAAAACGAGGAGTAGCCGGCAGCACGAATCATTGTGTAATGGTAGATATTGAAGTAAGAATATGCGAAATACAATGATCACCGCATAGGCTGAAGTTATTGGTTGGTTCCCTTTGTGGCTTCTCAACCATCTTCGGTGTAATTTTATTCTCTTCCTTCTTCGCCGATTGCATTGAGCAGTCCCCACTACCGAATTCTTGATTAGGTGGCACTCCATTCAATTGATCTTAGCGGGCGATTGTTATCGATTTCAGTTCCAATTTGAACTACCGGATAATCAATAATTTTCAAACTTCTGCTGACCGTAATTGCGGCTGGTAAGACCTCCAAACTTTCTCTTGATATGGATGTATCCAAAGTTGAAATTGATGAATCCTGATTAGGTATAGGTGCCATTTCGGTAATTATGACTTCATCTATAATTTTATGGCTTATGGAACTGGCCAACTTGTTTACATCCCCTAATGGTACATTTATTGGCGATGAATTTATGATACTGTTGAAATATAACTTTGTATGCTTTGCCATGGAAATGAGATATAATCTAGTAGGCCATAGCAAACTTAGCTAAGACCTACCTCGTTTGTTCCTTTGTACAAATTCCTAAACATACTTCTCAACCCCAACCACCGCAAAACCAACAGATACAATCATCGCATATATCATCAAGTCCTGTGTTGTTAAATAATAATAAGTTGATATCGAATGATGGCGCATCGGCGCCCAGCTCCAGATGCCCACTGAAGTATATATATGCGCCCTACAATTACGAATCGATTCTGAGTTACGGTCCCGGAAAAGCGTGTTACTAAAGAGTAACCATCATATTGCTCGTTGGGCCCGCATTCGAACCTAAAAATGGTCTCTAAAAATCGTATGTGCCGAACGTGTTTGGTTAGGTTACAATGTCTTATTTCATTTAGAAGCAGCCACAACTTCGAGATGTCTTAAAGGGCATACAGCTTTGTGGTTTGGGTACCCAAGGCCAACGTATAGGACTCCCAGTACCTCTCGCCACCCATTTAACCAAAATAAGGTTACACGCAGCCCACGCAATTAGAACGACTGCTCTAGCCAAATATGAGTCTCTGGTATCACCTACGCACTTGAGGCCACTACACGAAATGAAGCAGCCGGCTACTATATCACGGCGTTAAAAATGGGTACAACATATACAATCAGCAAACGCGGTTAGTTGTTAAGAGGTGTCGAAATGAAATTAAGATTCAAGATATCTTCATTAGCATTACAAATTTTGTCCGAAAGTACGTTGCTCGATTTGGTTGCACTAATGACTAAAAACCAGTGGCGTCATTCGTTTTGGTATCCATGGCAAAACAAAAATCATAGATGGGTTGCAAAATGCACTTGCAAACTATTAAAACATCGTCATTGTTTGTAGAATGATAAGATTTATTATCCAACTATAATCACAATTTGAGTTCTTTCAGTTCACCTATCAAGTTTTATAGTCAAACATTTAAGATCATTACTTCCTATCCACATCCTTGTTATCTTCATTCTTACTTTTATTTCCTTGAACCTTTGGCTTAAGAGATGCCTCAAACTTCTCAAACTCTGATTTTGTTATCTTATCAGCTTCATCCTCAATCTGTTCCACAGCTAATACCTCCGGAATATAAAATTGCATCATATTCTGTACACCATTCTTCAACGTGACTGACGAGCTGGGACAATTTGTGCATGACCCTTGCATTTTTAATTTAACTACACCATCATCAAAACCAATAAAGATAATATCACCGCCATCCTCTTGAACAGTGGGCCGAATCCGAGTATCTAGTAATTCCTTAATCATTTGTACTATTTCACTATCATCTTCATTAATTTCTGCAAACAATGAATACATATTAAATGTAATAACAACAACTATGAACTATAGAAAATAAGCCTACGGGTATCTGAATTAGGAACTGCATCAGTCAAAATTGGCAAACCAGAAGCAAAGAAATCCATTATTGTAGCAAATATTTCAGGTTTCAGTAATTTCCATTCTACTTCTTCATCAATTTTAGTGACTGTTATAAAATCAGGGCCCAGAAAGACTGATTTGACTCCATCAATTCTAAAAAGCAACTTGCTGAGTGGTGAACAGAATGCTGATTGTCCATTAGGAAAGTCCATTGTTTGCCCTGGCTCCAAAACACTTCTTCCTGGTAAGAATTTGAGGCTATTTGGATTTGGTGTGTCTTGGGTTTGTACAAACATTGCCATGTTGTGTGATAAGGAGATGTGTCTTGTTGCGCTGCAATGGAATAAGCAAAATATAAGTTTAACTAAGAACTGTATAATTGATACAATGATAAAAAGGTACCTTTTAACTAGAGTAGGAGTAGTCCTATTTAGACACATCCTCAAAACACTTCTTCCAAACATTTTGTCGATTTAGAGGATTGCTTTATCAGTTCAATCTAAAAGAAGTTAGAATTTAATTTTTGGTTAAACAATGTTGTATCGATTATAATTCGTGAAGAACTGGTTGCCTATATTGACACAAACTAGATACGAAATTCACTTTCTCCATTGTCTCGAGTTCCCTTTTTATTATAAAGCTTATACATTCGTCTTACTCAGTTATTTCTTAATGGAACAATTCAAAATAATATATGAACTAACAAACAGCTGTCATTTAATTATTTCACTTTATTGAGAACCAATTAAACAAAAAGGGGAAATTAGAAAGGGAACATAAGAAACAAATTAAGCAATGTAGCTTGCCAGAATTACGAACGAAATACGAATTCCATCCGGGGTAAGTGAAAGCCTCTCTTTAATTTACCACATACCTCCAAGCCATGTACAATGAAGAAGTTCAGGGCCCAATTTGGTTCGTGGTGCAAAGTGGGAGTTTATAAGGTAAGGGATAGTAGCAAGGAACCTACTCAATCCAGCTACAGCAAACACTTTGTGTGATCATGCATGATGGCTTCTGATAGGTATTTGATAGTTTAGTTCTTGAGTTTCATGCATTACATCTTCTAAGAAATCAAACAAAATTTGGATTAAAATAGAACAGGAATTTAACAAAGGATACTCACATTGGTAAATTCAAATCAGCCACAGTTAATTTGAAATTTATTAGTTTTTTTGCATTTTTTATATGAACAATCTAAATTACAAGTTTACTTGTTTTCCTTAACTTGCAGACCTGTAACAAAGAAACAAATGTAAAACACTCATACTTCATACCTACATATACTTCATAGACACTGTGGCAACTCATAATTACAAATGAAATACCAATTTCATCTGGGGTAAGTGGAAGCCTCCTTTTACTCTACCATAAATTTACAATCCATACACAATAGAGATGTGTACAGAGCAAACAATTATGGCATTGCTATAAGAAAGTAGAAAATCATGTCATGAAACTAACCTGGAGGTAGTGATTGCTTTAGTTTCTCAGCCTTCTCCTTGTCAAAGATAACCAACGTGTACAAGAAACGAGAGCAACGGACCTTGAATTTAGTGTTTCCCTTCTTTGGATTGTTCTTGATTTTCACAGCTAGAAAATATTAAAGAATATTAAAACGTTGTTGATGGCCATGTGTTTACTATGTACGTTTTACATACATTTGGCATCTTTTCTCCTCGCCCGAAGCAAGAAGTCCTTGATTTCCTTAATTTCACGGGGCTGTAAGATAAAATTAGCTGTTAGTAGTGTCCTACGTTCGTTCGCACTTTGTTCTTAGTTTGTGGCAAACTAGCGTTGGTAGCAGATACGCGTAGTTCTAATAACCTACCATTTTGATTGCCAATCGGCCTGTAACAGAGAGAAAATTTATCAGTATTTGGTTGCATCTACAGAAAATACTATCCGGAATGGGTAGGTGCACTTATGGACGGTATATTTAGGACTTGGAAAGTAGGATGCTCTTGTTTTTAAAACGGATGACGAAAGATTCTTTCTTAGATTCGTATTAAACGCACCTTGTCCACTTGACGAACGAATGTAAAAGAAATACGCGGTGAGCAGTTGTAGCGCGCCTGTCGACGCTAACAGCGCCATCGGGCGTCACAGGATCTCGCATGTCCGGCAACCAAAATCGCTGCCACTCTTCAAACTAAAATCATTTTTGATTGGATAAAAAATAATTAAATCCGTTGCCTATTTAAAAATATTCACATGAAAACTAAATACAACCAATTGGGATTATAATTAAAGACTCATTGGGTAAAACAATGGATTATGATGTTACTTAATAATTCTTTTCTTATTTTTATTGAATATTTATCATTGTAAATTTCCCATGTTTACCATTCAACGAAAGGAGTGCAACGTGCGATTTTCATAACCTCTTCCAATGTCTCGGTCTTCTCCGTTATGTTTTGGCATTCTGGTAAATCTTCGAGAAACTTTCTTTTGTCCTAAAACTATCCGTAAAATCAGCGACTTTAACAAGTCAAGGAGGCATACGATGACGGATGAAAATCATTCAACTGTTATAAAAGAAGGCCAGGCGGTTATTGAGACTGCAGGAAAAGTCTTCTGCAATCCAGTTCAAGAGTTTAACCGTGATCTCAGCATATCTGTTTTGCGCGCGTTTGCGCGAATATATGCTAAAGAAAAGGATCAAGCGGGTAAAATTAAAGAAACCCTTCGAATAAATTTGACTCATGAAGATTATCCCTTTCTTAAGGGCAAAAAGTATGAAACGGGTCTATATATATTGGAAGCGCTTTCTGCAACAGGCTTACGAAGCATTAGATATGCCAAAGAAGTACCAGGAATACTGAAGATTATAGCTAATGATATCAGTAAACATGCAGTTGAGGATATGAAGAGGAATGTTTTGAAGAATGGAGTGGAAGAGCTTGCTTTTCCAAGCTTCAATGATGCTACGTAAGGAACAAAATAATTATACAGTAATCAACTTACAAATCTGAATGTTATATATTTATATACTTATTTTATAGACAATTTAAGTTCGAATTATTGTATTATTTTTAGGATGTTGATGTATGAACACAAAAAGGATAAATTTGATGCAATTGATTTGGATCCATATGGATGCCCATCTATATTCCTTGATAGTGCAGTACAAGCTATAAAAGATGGTGGATTGTTGCTTGTTACAGCAACTGATATGGCAGTATTGGCAGGAAACGCACCTGAAACTTGCTATACAAAATATGGTGCTGTGTCCCTGAGAATGAAAGCATGTCATGAAATGGTAATTTTAAAGTTTAAAATGGTAAACTTATTTTAAATGTGATGTGACTTTGTAGGCTTTAAGGATACTTTTGCAATGTATTGAAAGTTTTGCAAACAGATATGGCCGTTTCATTGTTCCTCAGTTGTCAATTTCTGCCGATTTTTATATCAGGGTTTTTGTGAGAGTTTATACAGGACCTGTAAAATGTAAATACACTACCAGGTGAAGTATCACATAATAAAATAATTAATAATAATAATAAAAAAATTGTTGTATCACATACTTAAATTTAATTCTTTTTTTCTAATTTAATAGCAAATTGTCTATGGTCTATCACTGTACAGGATGCGATTGTTTTGAACTGCAGCCCTTAGGCAAGATCAAACTTAGCGAGAAGACTTCACAAGTGAAATTCTGTTTACCAACGAGTCCGTTTGCTTCCACATTGTGTGATCATTGTGGAAATCCATATCATGTAAGTTTAATTCATTGCAATGGCCATAATCGTTGTGAGGGTTTATAATATATTCACATTTACAGATTTTCTATACCATCTTTTAATGACTATGCCTTCATTCATTTCTTTGTATTTCACAAATACGTATTTTTATGTATCCAACCCTTTCAGGCAAACCTTACACGCTTTGTACTTTTGCCCCATCCATCTCTTCCGCCCATCTCCTCTCTACCGAACCACACGTCTGGAACCGTCTACTCTTTATGGAAATTCATTACGAATTTATAATATATTTGTTCATGTTTTAGTTGGGTGGGCCAATCTGGTCTGCTCCAATCCACAACCCAGAATTTGTAAAGCAAGTTCTCGACCACGCTACAGAAGAATTGACTACATACAAGAGGATTCAGGGTATCCTTAATATGGTTCTAGAAGAACTTATTGACACTCCGTTGTATTATACTCTGGAACGACTTAGTGCGACTTTACATGTGGAAACACCTCCAATGTTAGTTATGCGGTGAGCATCTTATTTTTACTCTGCTTGAATGTGTTCATATAGAGATACTTTTTATCTTTGGGCATTCTTAATAGCTCGGCAATACTGAACGCCGGATACCAAGTTTCTTACACCCATTGCAACAAAACGTCAATCAAGACAAATGCACCAGCGGAAGTTCTGTGGGATATCATGAGAACTTGGGTTCAAACACATCCTGTTAATGAAAAATGGCTTGCAAAAAATACAGTCACTGGTAAAATTCTTTCTAAGCCTTGTAAGGAAAATTACTCCTTGGAAATGCATGCTGATGCCAATCCAGAATCCAGGAAAATGGGTTTCAAGCGTTTCCAGGTCAACCCGACTGCATATTGGGGTCCAGGTTCTCGAGCAATGGCAATGATAGGACAGGAAAAGATCACAAAAAGTTTAGAAAATCAAGGAAAACGAAAACGTTCACCTTCTGGAGAGGACTGTGAAGATGGGAGAGAAGAAAAAATGACAAAGAATCCCGCCCAGCATTTGCAAAACAAGCAAGAATAAATGATTGATTGAAAACTATTTTGAACTAAAAATAAAATCATGACTGTTGTACAGACAATTTGATTTCTATCAAGAGTGACAATTGTGTAATCTAAATTTTCTGTATAAGGTTGGAAATTTTGCTGCTTCCGATAATGGTTTCAGGTTTCAGTAATGTAGTTGTCAGTGTGGTGGTCTGCGCTGATGGTTCGGTTTTATGCAAGCTTGTTGATGGATATATTTATCCGATAGTAGGTTGGCATCCCGACTCTCGATGGAAATTTCAGTCAATGACAGACATTCAAGAAGTGCTTTTTATCTAATTCCACTTTTACGTATGTATTTATAGCATTGTTTTTAACAGGCTTGTGGCTTGAAAATCCCAAATATTGAATTTTACAAATGGTTTAGAATTCTCGATTCAGTTAGCATTGCGGTTTTCACTGCAAGAATTACTCAAGAAATGAAGCATAAATGTAAATTAAAAGCAAATTTAAGCTGGATTTCACCCACTGAGATGAATAAATACCATTCAAAGAGAATGGTTACTTCCCCAATTCTCTTGGATTTCTTTCCGAAAATGAACGCGGTGAACTATGAGATTATGGGAGAGCAATTCTGGGTGAATGATACGCTCATTGAAGTTCGGACGAATTCTCCCGAGTCTTTATTTCGTAAATCTGATGTTATTGCAACTCAAGAATCAATTTTTAAGGATTTCTTCTATGTTTGTCAACCCAATGTATTAATGTCAAAGCTACATTTTGTTATATTTATGAAAAAGTTTGGCTTAGACGGAAACTGGTTGGCGAACTTGTTTAAAGCAGTGGATTTTAATCGTATTGGTTTCCTGTCTTTCCAAGATTTTATCAGTATCTTGAGTGTTATTGAACCTGACAATGATAAATCAAGTCCTGCATGGGAAATGCGTAAAACCGTGTTGTTTAGAATGTTTGATAAGGATATGGATAACACGTTGCGACGACAAGAGGTAGAAAATTTGATTGATTTTATCAGACTCCCGAATGATCCAGATATACGAACTTGCCTCACGTAAACTAATTTAATCATATAACTATCACATTGTAATGCATGTTTTTAGGCACATTATGACTAGTGATCGAAAATATCTTCAGTTCGAAGAGTTTTCAAAAAATATCGACCAAGTTCTTGGGAATGCTTTAGCAAAAGCGTTCCACGTTCCTAATAATTGTTATACATTGTATTATAATTCTGCAGCTATGATGAAAAGGATTGGACAAGATTCTAATACTGATTATCCCACTAGTATTTTTATTTTTATTCTGTGATTATTTGTCATAAAATATGTTTTTTTTTTTTAGGACAGTTGCGATATTTCAGTGAATCTCAAAAAACTTATAAATTAAGTTCATACACATTTCGATACACTAAAAGTGGCAGTATTATTAATGTTGAAAATCTTTGGAGCTTAAAAGGTCGGGTACAGTGTTTATCATTCCAAATATATATATATATATATATATATATATATATATATTTAAATATATATTTAAGAACTGATTATTACAGATATTTGTAGCACAGAGACTCTTCAAGAGGCAGGTATTACCAAGGAATTACGTCGATTATCTGATGATATCAATGATTCTACATTAATCTACAATGAACAGATTACTGACCTTAGATATATAACGTATCTCAACGATGTGTGCAATCCGAATATAATTAAGAAATTAGAAACATTTGATTGGGGTGCTGCAAGTGACACGTCATTCGGACAGAAGTTGTTGCAAATTTGCGCAAATACTAAGACAATCGTAGGGGAAGAACGACGTCTTTTAGACATAAAACCACCAGTATTTGTTTTGGGTAATAGTTGTACATAGTTATATTGCCCTATTTTGCATCTTTTATATATTATGACATAGGATCCATTCATGGAAATTATGGGGATTTATCTTCTTTTGAAAGAAACCTGTGGCCTAGAAGTCCGGGACATTCACCTGGATGCGTCTTATTTCTTGGTGGATATGTAGACAAGGTCCCATATGGAATAGAGGTGATAACGTTCCTGTTCTGCTACAAAAATCTCTTTCCGAAAAAAATTTATTTACTCCGGGGTAGTGACGAGGTTCGAAAAATTCAAGTAAAAGATTGCTTCCAGAGGTAATTAATACAACTACTTAGTTGCGTTTAGAATAAAACGATTAATATCAACTTCTTGTTCTGGAAATAGGGAATGCATAATAAAATTTGGCGTCAGTTTAGGACAACAGGTTTGGGATGCAATCAACGGGGTTTTTGATTCGTTGCCGTTAGCGGCTGTTATTGATGATAAAATCCTTTGTGTTCATAATGGTATTCCGCGAAACACTGTTTGCACTTTGGCAAAATTTATTGATAACGTTCCTTGTCCTCTCCCTGACCCGGAGAAAACGTCAGAACTTGCCTGGGAATTATTCTCGAATGAACCATTCCCAAATAATCGATCAACAATTGATCAACACAGAAATGATCTTCAAATTATGGATGGCTTTGCCAAAAATACAAAGCGAGGAACTGGATATTATTATAACAATGATGCAGTGAATAAATTCCTGGACACCAATTTTTATTCGCATTTGATTAGAACTAATCATTCTGCAACAACTGGCTTTTCGGTAGGTTTTCAACAAGCATTTGGTTGTACACGAATTGTTGAAGAAAATATTGTTAAATAGTAATATTGCTCTTTTTAGTTCACGGACAAGGGACGGTTATTAACGGTGTGTTCATCATCGCAATACCGTAGCTCCAAGCATTGTTCTGCTTGTCTACTAGTTGAAGGAGAAAAAATTCGTGCCCTGCGTTTAGTCGCTTCAAAATCAAACGAGAACTAATAAATAGGAAATAAATACATTTCAACATTACAATCCTATTATATTATTCTATAATTATAATGGTAGTAGTTCTAGTGTCACCAGGCGTCGTGAGAGATACGTTTTGTGTGGAAAATAAAAGAACAAGTCATACACATTGCATCCAATTACCGACAGTAATTAGCAGTTATTAGGAATTCTGTAGGAGTATATATTATATTGACTATACCCCTAGCAGGATTTGATTTGAACTCCTGTTCGCGGAATATGCATCTCGTTATCACTGCGACAGTTAGACGACTTACCGGCTGAGCTAGGAAGCGGAGCAAAAGATTAATTGTTTTTACATTTATTTCTTGTCGTTTCATAATGGTTTAAACCGTCTGAACAACTGAAAGTGCAGTAGAACAAACGAGATATATTTTAGCATCTACGCCGAAACATTCAGATGATAATTATTACGTTGATATGACATAACTTACTAAATATTTATTTATAAAACGTTTTCGGCTTGTTGCCTTCTTCCGTATACTGAATGCAGGTAAATACCAAAAAGGGCAACAAGCCGGAGACGGTTTATAAATAAATATTTAGTAAGTGTTAATAATGTTAAGTTATATTACCATAATGAATACTGAACACTTCGCGACTGCCTCCGTTTGTCTGCCATTGTTTTACAATAATTTATAGTTATTGTAAATAATTAATAGAAACTGTAGTTTTTTGTATAATAAAGTGCAAATATTGTAAGTGCACCACTACTGAATCTGCAATGTTTGGTGGATAAAGTAGGCACCAATTAGTTATTTCCACTCATGCCTCACTAATCATGTAAACATAGCGCTGTTTTTTTTTTTTAAATTAAGGTGAAAAAAACACTGAAATGCACGTTGAATTTGAATACAACGATTTTAGACCACTTCAGGCAGCTGCCTCAACTTGATATGGTATTTCCAATATCCAAGACGAACTCTATTTTTTACATGCATATTTTATGAAAGAACAATAAATCGCAACATTGATTCATGCACGTAACGAAGGTAAATAGAGTCAATCGTGTACGGCTAGATACGATTCACGAACGCGTAGATATGCCAAACAAAACCTCAAAAGTGTCAGTCTAAAACGTATCGACGGCATCGACGCGTCCGTCGCAAAATCTCCCCAACCATGTCGGACCTACTACCGTAAGTATAAATATATCTACATTTCCGAACGCATTAAAGTGGAATGCTGCGAATCTTTTCAAACATTTAAACGAAACACGTGGCGCGTGCGTGTATTTTACACTGTGCTCTCATGCGCCCCATTTCTACCACTTCCACTCCTTTTTTGCTTTCTACTTCGTCATGCTGGGGATCCGAAACAGCTGTCAAACGTCAGTGATGCGACGATTTTACGTGTGCCTGCGTGCGGCTTCTTCGTCCAATTCTCACTTTCAGCACCCGCGAGCAGGGTAAACAAAGCCGAAGTTAGCGCTCCCGAATGCGCTCTACCTCTCCTCTCGCATTGAAATGCGTCGCCCATACTGATCCCGTGCTGATACACCCTTTAACCGCCAGCACTCGATTGCAATCGCAAAAGCTAATCGTTTGTTGTTACTGCTCAGCCTCCTGAAGGCGCTCCTCACAATGGATTACCTCGGCGACAACGCTGGACTCACCTCCGAGCAAACAGACAAAGTGCTGCAGTTCCAGGATCTCACGGGTGTTGAGGATATCTCCATATGCAGGGATGTGCTGCAGAGACATCAGTGGAACTTGGAGGTGGCCGTTCAGGAGCAGCTCAATATCAAAGAGGGTCGTCCCTCCCTGTACGCCACTGAGACTCGGCCCCCAGCCGTCATCAGTGACCATCTCGCTCAGCACGTATTTTACTCTCCACCATCTGATGGGTCAGCAAGTGGATTGAGGGGATTTATACGGAGCGTCATACGCGTTTTCTTTGGTTTCTGTTATAATAGCTTACTATCTATATTTACGACAGTCTTCAGAATATTTGGTGCACCGGATAGAGCACGTATGTTTTATTTCCAATTAGCTATCAATCAATCAATATCTAATTTAAACATGATTCCACCTTAGCTCTAACTAATCCTTTGCAAGATGTGATGACCTTTATACAGTCATATGATGAGAAGTACTCCCCACAGCACCCAGTCTTTTATCAAGGTACCTACTCGCAGGTGCTCAATGACGCCAAGCGCGAGCTCAAGTTCCTGCTCATTTACCTGCACAATGATGACGCCGTCGATACGCTGCGCTTCTGCAATTCCTCACTCTCCAATCAGGCTGTGATCGATTATATCAACCAGCACTTCCTCTTCTGGGGCTGTTCGACAAAGTCCGGGGAAGGATACAGAGTGATGAAGCTGTATCATCCCACATACTATCCTTATCTCAGTGTTGTGGTCCTGAAGGAGGGCCGCATGACTATTGTAGCACGCATGGAAGGTTTCTGCCCACCAGAAATGCTGCATAATCGTCTCATGACGATCGTGCGCGACTTTGAAATCAATTTGGTCACCGCACGTGCTGACCGCATGGAGCAGAGTCTCAATAGGTCCCTGCGCGCCCACCAGGACGAAGCGTACTTGGAATCCTTGCGCGCCGACCAGGAAAAGGAGCGCAAACGTGAAGAAGAACGTCGTGCAATTGAAGAGTTGAGAATGCGCGAAGAGGAAGAGCGTCGCGCTGAACAAGAAAGAAAGATGAGTATTGAGCGGGAAAAGATTGAATCTGTGACAAAGGTACCTGATGAACCTAATCAGGACCATCCCGATGCCGTGCATGTTGTCATTAAGTTACCTTGTGGACAGCGATTGGAGAGAAGATTTCTGAAAACTCATTCCTTAGAGGTAACTAGTTATCTTATCCTGTCCGAATGCTCTCACACTGGCAAATGTTCTTTCTAGGCAATTTTCTATTTTGTCTTCTGCCATCCTTCTTCGCCGGATACATTCGAGATAACCCGGAACTTTCCCAAACGAGTACTGCAATGCCGTGCGGCGTCATCGAGGGAGAGTATACAGACGATTCATGAGGCCGGCCTCGTCAACCGCGAGGTGCTCTTCGTAAACGATCTAGACGCGTAGCCCAATGGCATTAAAACACGCAGTGCACCCAGCAAAGGAACCGTTGTTTAAATATATGTTAATAAAATTCTAGGCCGTTAGAATCGGTCGAGCATTTCGACATCTTTCTGTGTCCGAATGTTTCATCGTATGTTTGGATGGACGTTCATCGTTTGACAAATTCGATAGCTCCTATCAACGCAAACAAACCGTGCATTTGCTAATTGTCAACAATTTAACATTCACGTGTACAAACAACTGTTGTCTGTTTGGCAGTGCCATAAGTTTACATGGATACAGTTTTTCTCAAGCTTGTATCAATATTGTTTAATTCTAGTATCAATGGTGACTTATTATAATATGTATTAGTAGAATTATTGATTTAGATGTGTTTAACTTCTTCATTTACAACAAGTTGAAGAAATGTATAGATATATTTGTAAGAGATGATTAATTAATTGATCCACATTATCTTTAAATTTCGATACCATCGCATGTGTATCTTTTTGTACTATGATGTATGGATTAATGAATTCGTGCAGGAAGGCATGGATGAAACACTATGGTTGGTTTACTGCCTAATTTTCCAAATAAAATTCAATTTGCATTTACGCCTTAGACATGACCGCGGTGGTTTACTCTGGTTTGTAGCCCAAACTGACGATTTCATATATTGCATACCAAAGAACAATAATCTTTCAACATGTTTTGGAGTACATGAGAATAAAATTGTTATCAATATGAATGTCTTGTTATAAATTTGCTGGGATGTAAAAATAAATCGGTCTCGCGCATCTGAGCCTAAGCATGCCAACACTGAAAGTATTTCTCGAAAGAAGTTAAGAAAGTTGTCTTGAAGAATCTTAATAAATGAAAACTAATTGGTATTCTGAATCGTTCCTTGTTTCAGGTCCAAGCGGACGGATTTCGTATTATATATTATTGAATACACTCCCAGATATAAATCACCGTAACGACTGTTCCCCGTAGCACAGTCGGTGATGTAAAAGTATTATTGTATCACAAATTATTTGGAGTATTGTTGAGTGTGGTTACGAAGTGTTTAAGATTCATGATGTTGATAAAACTTCACTATAACACTTGCTTAATATTGATTTGTAAAACGTTGTCGGCCAACATGCCGACTTTCTTCAGTACGTTTTACAAATCAATATTAAGTAAGTCTTATAGTGAAGGTTTATCAACATAACAAATTATTTGTGTGTGTTACAGATCACTCTAGCACAAGAACTTGGCGTGATTCATCTTAGCTCCTGACATCAATATTCCAAATACTTATTTTATACGAACAAGCACAATACAGTGGGTTTTTAAATAATTTATTTTTGTTGAATCTAATATTAACGCATTAGTTAGTTAATTATACACTTTGATTCGTTCGGAAATATAGTTTAGTTTATCGATCACCCTGATCGCTTAGGTAGATGATGCTTCAAAAAATAACCAACTATTCTGACGCTATGAAATTAAATAAAAACCTTCAATATAACACAATTCGCTAAACACCGCCGCGATAGTCGTCAACTGGAGAGCGAACAAATGGTGACTCAAAATGTCCTTCCTTGTGGATGATTAAAGCATTGTGTTTTGGTGTTCTCTTAACTAAAATTACGCTCAAAATAGTATTAAATAGTATGTACAATATAATCCTTAATGCTAGGCATGATGATTAATAACTAGCAGAAACGTAACGTACGTTTGCTCAATTTGCTCTGCCGACTGCGTCCATAACTTAAGCCTAAATAAGTATAGTTAACAAAAAAGGCTTAGACGAATTGTAGAAAAACAGGTTTTTTTACACGCATTAGCGTACTGAGAACATAGGCAGAGGTTTCAAAACTGTACCCTGACATAGCGCAAACCAACAACTAATTTTATCAACAATACAAGTTAGAAGCAAGTTCATTTTAATGACAAATGTGAATTGTCGGGAATCTTCTTTGGTAACAACATCCAATTACCAAGTATGTTGTGCATTTCGATTCCATAAAAAAGATTGGAGGAACTACATGACTCCCGACACGAATGTCAGACATGCAATGGATTGAAGATGAAATCATAGAACATTCATAAAGAAAGAAACCAACATCCCAGTGGCTGGAGAATCGCCCTCTGCAACCGGGCCGCGCGTTCGGCCGTTAAAAAAGTTGATTGCGCCGCGAATTTATACAATGAGTCTTAGAGCTATCACCAATCTGTACATGAGTGCTGCGGTGTACGGCGACTACATGTAACGTGGCCGCTTCTGGTGCGATGAGGGGCTGCCCATGGTGACATCCAAAGGGCTTGCAGGACGCTTCGTCGTGTGTCGCTGGATCTCACCAGTGATGAAAGCACAGAGGTCGGTGCCGACGGGACGCCGCGTGGTGGAGCGTGCTAGCGCCTCGGTGAATGTATCCAACGAGTCGTCGCCGGGCGGCTCGTTGTGTGGGGCGTGCACGACAGCGGGTGGCGGTGAGATGTTGCACGGGCGAGGAGAGACACGATGATGGTGGTGATGGTTATCACGGCGAGGTGGTGGAGGCTTGCCGGAGAGGTATGAAAGCAGGTCCTCTCGACGGATCAAGGTGCGTTTTCGTTTAGCCCAGTTCAGCAACTCACGATTACGTTTCTGATATCCACATTGTTTGCCCATTTCACTTGAGCGGCGTAGACTATCACATGATTCTAAAAAACGATAGCAATTAGCAAATATATGATCAAAACTATGCAACAACATGAATAATTTTCGTGAAACTGTGTGTGACCTGAAGAAAGAAACCAAATAGTTTTATTTCATAATAATTCAAAATACCGAATTATAAGCAAAATCCTGTATAATGTTCTTCAGGCTGTTTGCTTTCTATACATGAATTGCGAACTATAAACAGTTGATTTACAGTTTGTTGGAAATACGCGATGCCAGAAAGACCTAAAGTTGGATGAAGAAACCAACTTGTATCAAATAGAAATTAGAAAAAAATATTACTGAAATTGATTGATAACGAAATAAGATAGTTTGCTAAGAAATAAGAATTGAGCAAGCAGAATTAATAATAAAGTATGACAAATTACCTATTGTTTGCGAACAAATTCCATTCTATTTCTCCAAAAATGAGTTAAAGAAAGTATTACAAAGTAAGGGAACGTCTTGCCTAACTGAAGCTATGATAATCGCCCATCATAAATTTATTTAGACCTCTAAATTTCTATCTCCCCTGAAAAATCTCGCAATTTCAATTAGCATGGGAACTATAATTCACCTTTGTATAGCGATGTTACGGTCCCAGCTGCTGTTTGGAAGGAAATCCACAAGGATCCAGGTTCAGCTGTGATACGATCTGAAAACCAAACAAAACTATTAAACACATGAATGGAAACCCTGATTTACTTTAATCCACATCGAAAGATACAGATTACTGCTTTACTACCTAAAATATTGTCAATCTTCTTGACAGGTAGTCCCTCAAATGAAATCTTTTTTCCACCCTCAACAAAATAGACAAACCCTTTCTAAACCCAACAAACACCTCACCACCTGCTAGTTTGCCAGGTACAAATACAAAACCAGCTGGTTTAAAACTCTACTAAAAATAGAAGATATCTTACTCTCTACTTTCAAAGCAATGAATTCTAGGTACGGCTGAAGCAAGTAATAAATACATGTATTGGGTAGATTAATTGTTATCTGGTTACATTCCACCGCAGGATAGTTTTTAAAACGTAAACTGTTATTTCCGAGTATCAATATTTATAGATTGGTAAAAATAACATAAGCCTAGGCATACAGCACGAATACGTTCACCACCATACATACGAACACCTCAATATAACACCGCTTATCATAAGTTAAATTTTTTTGCGATAAAATAAGACGTCAGGAATTGATTTTGTTCATCTTATAATCATGTTGCTGCCAATCCTGAGCTTACAATAGATATTCGGCAGTCTGTCGAATGCTATTGGAACAAAAATAACCGAGTCGCTGTGCCATTAATATAAACGGAAACTATTTTTACGAAGAGAGTGATATGGCAAAGCACCAGCTGATTTTATTTAGCGCTTATTATATTTAGCAACCACACAATACGAAATTAAAAACGCAAACCACTTGTGTTTATGCTCCAAATTTTATTAGTTAATTATTCGTGCGTTAGTAGCGTATTGTTAATGCTGAACAATGCATGCATGATTAATAAACAAATTTGTTTATTGATTGGTTTTGCCGATTTGATGAAAGAAAACATGCATTACTGGCAACACATTCAAAATAAAGCAACATGTTTAAGAAGTCTTGTTATGAGTCATGTGGGTTGCCAATGTACATCTATATAAATTGCATTTGTTATGCTGAACGTGAGTCTGAATTGTTCTAGTTGTAAGAGTTTGAAGGGTTGCACCAAGGTCTCCAACATGTTTCTTTTCAGCTGATTCCGATGCACGTGGTTAGAGTAAGCTCTAGGTTTGAATCTTGGCTGTGTTTAATTAATTCTTTGATCTGATGTACGAACCTTTATACAACTGGGCAATAGCGGTGGCCGAATCCTGGAAGACAGTCCACACCTTCCGATGTAGATTGTCGGCCTCAAGTGAGAGCTGGTCTTCATCGTCGGGCTGCTCCTCGATCGATTCGGCACACTGCTGCTCCCATCCGTTGAGCAGCCAGGAGTTATTGTCACCCTCGCCGTTCATCTCGTACGGCAGATGCTAAAACAATGTATTGAAGTTGATACACAGCCGTAAGAGGAAACACAGATTGAGGGTGGCAGCAGAATGCTGGACGTCCAACGGAATGGACGTGCGCCCAACGCGTGCTATGTTTTGTGCGATGTGTGGCGTCGCGTGGTATCGGGCGAGGCGGCGCGGTGCACTATTTGCTCGCAACTTAATGCTGCAAGATGACGATTGCACCACGAGCGGCGATTTAGGCCCCAGGGTGCGATTAGCAATTGTATGATTCAATGTTTCAATGCAGCGCGTTCAGCTGCGGATCGAGTGGCGGCGCCCGCGTGTATGTATGTATGCGTGTATGTATCGTGTAGCGTTGATTACAAAGAATAAGCTACTGCTGCATACTGTTATCGAATTGCTTCGGTGAACGGCGATTGCGGTATATGGAGATATTAACGGCGGTGTTCCGAAGACGCAGGCAAGATCTACAACAACGTGGTTGTCCGCACTGCGCCGATGGCTGGGACCACTAAATACTAGCGCACTTAAAGGCGACGGCCATGTTCCCGGCTGTTCAGTTTTCAACAGCGCACTGACTGCCGAATTCGAAGGCAGCACAAACGCCTCGCGGTTGTATTCAGTACTAAGGCAACTCAGGTTCTAAGAACGGTCGAATAGAGTGTGCTGGGTATCGAAAACTTAGAATTTAATTTAATAAATAGGATAATAAAATAAATAGAATTTAATAAAATTAAACTATTAGTGCTTCTTCTTCCTTCTTAGTGGTACATTTAATACTGTTAAAAACAGTTTGCGTCTTGCGTAATAACTCCAAAAACTGCAAAACTGCGGCAATAAAAACTTGAAGAAATGTTTATTCAATGAACTCAAGTTTAACTGCACTGCACCAAACAAGAAATAAGTACAGATATTTTGTATTTCAAACTTGATAGTAAGTTCTATTAAACTGATTGTTTAATCGCGGCAATACGCGATTAGAAAATTAAGGCTTAAGATATTCATCACTGAGCATTTCTTATTATTTTGTAACAGTAGTAATTCTAGAAGAACAAATAATTTTTTTTAAATGACACCAATAAATGTTCAAATGAAAAACGATACTAATACAACATACGTTTCGTGAACGTCAATTTAAATTCAAACAGGAGTCGCGGCATCTAACGATATTTCACAACACTGAAGGGAATTTAGGGAATCAAGTTTTCTTTGATCTGATAAAATACACCCGGATAACAAAACATTGGATACATGTTCACCAAACGAAACACAACTTAATTTTGCATGCATTCATTGATACTCGTTAGCATGGGCAAGTATTTAATAAAACTGAAATAATATTAATCATAACAAGTATGTAAACTCATTGTAATTTTTGTAGATAATTTCATTCGCAAAATTCGCGCGCCTTATTAAACGCGAAAACTCCGGGAGAAAAATCGCATTCAGCGAGAATAATCGGAGAACGCACTACCCGTTCACCGGAAGCCGATTTGGGATACCATTCGTAATATATGTTTACACGTTTCATCAAATTATCTGAGATATAATTATACAGATCCTGACTTTATCTAAAAACATATTGCAAATATTAAAATTCTGCAACTTATAGTGTAGAAAAAAAGAAAGAAAATGGCGGCCGTTGGGGAAGCTGAAGTGCCAATCGTAATATATACATTGTTAACAAATTTATAAGTTTCTAATTATTAAAATATATTTCTGCACGCTTATTGCTTATAAATTAAATAAATGTTGCTCACATTTATACATTTCTTGCGTTTTTGCATCATTTCATAAAAAATTATAAACATTCACCTGGATTCTTGTTCGTTTACAATCTTACGCATTAAAATTTGCACATTACAGTAGCATTAAATTACAATTTACGTTTAATTTATTAAAATAATGGTCTTAATCATAGTTTAAATTTATTCAATGCCTAATAGCAGTTGGCGGAACGAGTCACTAAACTCATTCAATGTTTCTTTCTTTTATCTGTCTTCCAAAAGTATATATTCACGTCGTGGTATGTTAGTCAGTCAAGTTCATCGCATTTTGAGCTGAGAATTGCTTCGCTGTGATTGTTTCTCTCGTGAAGTTCTTTGTTGCGAAAGAAGCCATTCAGTAATTGTAGGGTCCGTACGCTGATCCAGTCGTGTAATAAGGTCCAGCAAATTGTTGATGAGCCATAGGGTATCCAGCGTAGGCGTATTGCTGTTTTTGTGGGTACACTAAAATTGGAAAAATGTATAACCAATTTGATCACTGCATAATTATGTTGTTACTAGTAATAACAGATTTGAGGACATGCTCCATGCAAAAACTAGAAGCGTTAAGCATCTAAATTTATACTAAGCAAGCTATGACTGCTTCGTCATTAACGTCCATGAGGAGGAACTAAGGAAGAAACAAATTAGGAATTCTTTGTATAAATATTCTGGTGGATGTTTGTTAGTTGATTGTCACTAAGTAGCTGATGAGTATGTACAAGAATGTGAGCAGCAATTGGTCAAAGTGTAGAAGCAGGTGATAAGATGTAAGAAGTTGAGTAAAGGCATTCGTCATATAGCGTTACCGGGCATAAGGTACTGCATATTGATAGCCTCCTCGCGTTCTCGCTCGCCTCGAAGACAGATTGCGGCTCCCGAAAAGAGGATAGCAGCGACTAGAGACCATGCGACACCGACCCACGCCAGCATGTAGCTCCAATCGTAATTGATGCGTGTGTTAACGCGCAAGACCTACGGATTAGTATCGAAAACGGTGTTAGTTGAGCTGATTAACGCGTTGGTTGTACCTGGCATAATGTATTGCATATTGTTCAACTGCTCCTGCCGCTTCTCGCTGTTCAGGCAGCAGGAGCCAAACAGGAACAGGAAGAACGAAAAGCAGGACGCAAACACGCCCAGCCAACCGAGGATGAAGCTCCAATCATACGAGATCTCCGTATTATCTTGCAGAATCTAAATATTTCATATAAATTTCATTAAATAATAATTACAGACGTGTAACATATCCTGTCTTAACGTGGAGATATCTAACATGTTTATTGTTGCCTCCCTTTCTATCCGAACACCAGTTTGGTGTCATTACTTTGGTGAGTTCCTGAATACAAAGTGTATCCAGAACTGAACCTAACATACCAAACAGATTGTTCCTTCTGTACACTACTCCCTTTAGAGAGTTGTAAAGTCAGAAATCAATTCAATCAATCTAAGTTTCAACTTACATTGCTCCACTGTTGATAAAACTCCTCTCCAACCACCTTCTCCTTCTCATAGTATTCGACACCATGCCATAATCCCATTGCACCTGCGCTCAGTAAACCTGAAAACATCCGCCAACCATTATATATTGTCTATATATATATTTTCTAGAGCCTCAAGTCACTTCCAGGTCACAATCTCATCAATATTAATCTAGGTCAGAATTTCTTCACAACTATCGATATAGACCCCCTACAAAATAATCTCCTAGTCTCCTAGGCATTGGCTCCTTGTTGTACCCGTGTAAGCACTTATTGCCTAGTATGAAGAACTGACGGCAGCGCATCACTAAGGTGAACGAACTTCCTCGAGGCACGTTGGTGTGCCACATGCAAGAAAGCCATGTGAACCATTGCTGGCCGATTCTCATACCTGAGCCTGGGACTCGCTGTAAGCCGAGCCCCTACCTGAACCGCAGCCTACACAGATGCGTTGCGAAGAAGAAGAATTTGTCTCAAGTTTCCACATCCTTCGTGCGTCTTTTTAGCTCTTGCTTCTTGAATTTGAGAAGATCTGCACCATCAGAAAATGCGGCTTATGCAGTTTGAAACGTGTTTTCTATTCTACAGAGAAGTACGCAGAATACTAGAATAGTCTTATTGAGATGATTCACTTAACATTTTTGTGTTTAGAAGTTCACGAGTGATTCATTTATCAGTTGTTTACTTCCGGCTCTCTACGCCACAATCAACAATTACTAGAGTACAAACCGTGATTGCAATGAGCTCTCGATGTTGTTCAGTGTTGTTCAACAACTCGGAAATGACGGTCATTCGCTTGCTCGGAACACTTTGCATTTTTGACCTTATTTCGGACTTGTTTTCGGCCGCCACCGCATTACCTTTTACAAAATTCAATTAAAAACAACCAACTGATACTACCCCACCTGTACGTAATTATTAACTTTTGCACATTTCACTTTGACATGATATCCTCAATTTTAATTGTCAACATTCTGATCGTGATGAGAACGTGAACCTTACGAAGGAGCTGACCATATTACTGTTATACATATTTAGCTCGACTGAAAATTGATACTCACATGCCAGAAGCATTAATATCGCCGTGGCGGTGATGTTTCCGGGCGAACGTCGCCAACAGCCAGCCACGCCGGTGCAGAATGCGGAAAATATCGCCAGGAATGCGATCACAAAGAGGGCGATCATCGAACGGCTCATATCTACAATTAAATTCATTGCACACGGTTATTAACAACACAATTTAGAAGGACAAAGCAGCAGGCAAAGAGAATCAGTGAACAGAGAGAAAAACACTAATTACAGGTAGTACAACTGAAATAATCCCGTTTGATTAATTTCATTTGGTCCTAATCGACGCGATGCTTCAAATTACACCTTCAAATTATATTTATTAGAGCGTGTCTTCATTGTTGTGCCAGAAATACAGAATAAAAAATGAAAAACTAGCTTTCCACATGTCACCAACATGTTTTACGAACTGAAGTAACAAGTGAATTATTGCAAATTACTTTAATAACTGTATTAGGGAACAGCAGTATTATCATGGTATCACCGCGCTAAAATAACGCAACTAACAGCTATTTACGATTTCATAACGGCACTATGAGTTCGCACTCACATTTTTTCTATTATATTTGCTTAGTGTCTGAAGCAGCTCGCTCATATTCAATTATTTGCTTTTGCTTTATTTCAGTCGTACGACGTTCTGCAGGCGCGTGTTATTTTTCTACGCGAATGATTTTTTATATAACCCAACGGAGGAAGAACGCAAAAAGCTTGCAAAATGATAAAGGTAATTAATGAATGGCAATTCATGATACAATGAATGTGACATGTTAAAATTAACAATATTTAATAACTCTTTAAGAAGACTTACGTAATTTCGTCCACGCATCATCAGTGAAATCCCTCGTATCGTTATCTTCGTCCGAAATGTAGTAGTTGATGTTATTACAATGAGTTTCCACTGGGCTCAGGTAGGTTTTCACTGGAAACGAAATTTCTCAAATTAGATACAAATTTACGCTTTTGTATGAGCGTAAAACGCTAAGAACAAGGAACCGACAGGCGGCAAAGATTTTTGAGAGGCAAATTCTATTCATGATTATTTAATGTAAGACTTTGGTCACAGTGTCATATATTTTACAATTTGCATTTCTAACGTCGTCGTCGTTTTATTGACAATTCGTGTTTATTTAAGCATTAAAGCATTAACATGTTGATGCCGCACTGTCATTCATCATCGCTTGTTGAAACATCTTCGACGGTCGTACAGAATAATTCATCAGTGCTGTCGATTTCTCCAATAACGCAACATTGTTGCAGACGGCGACTGCGATAAGAATCGAAACTTGAAGACTTCCTGTCATTACGTTTACGAAACTTCTTCAATTTATTGAAGCTTTTTCTATTGACATTAATTATTGTTATTTTGACCTCCATTCCATTATACTAAATCAACTGCAAGGGTTATTAGCAGTTATCAGGACGGGATTTTGTGAGAGTATATATTATATTAAATATAACCCCCAGCAGCATTTGAACCCGTGTCCCCAGAATATGCACCTCGCAGTCACTGCTATACTCAGACGGCTGTGACCGACTGTGCTAGCGAGCGGGGCAATTGATATTAATTGAACGTGGTTATATTACATGGATGATGTTTCATGTATTGTATTTCAAAAACTTGTTCAAAATGATTCAAAGTAGATGTAATATTAGCAGGAATAAATCATTGTAAAAATCAGTCAGCAACTAACCAGAAAAAAATACACTTTGGCCATCCTAATGGTGCTACGCCTCTTTGAAGTGTTTAATGCTTTTGATATTAATTTCGAGCATTTCTGGTTTGACAATCTTCGAAGAAGACCGTCAAAATATGTTTCTTTCATAGTAATTATTGGCCACAAAACCTTTAATTTATGCCCAATTACTAGTTGTAAAATTGAACTCTTTAAAGCGCTTGTCTAGTTGTCCGATTTACAATTTTTTATTGGTATTATTATTATTATTTTTATTATTATTGGAGCGCACTGCAATCGTGCCAGATACCGACACCGTGCATGACCCCCATTTGATTATACTGCATTAAGTACCAGGGTTATTAGCAGTTATTGGGACTCAATCCTGAGAAGATATATATTATATTGAATATAGTCCCAGCAGGATTTGAACCCGCGTCCCTCGAATATGCACCTCGCTGTCACTGCTACAGTTAGACGATCAAGCCACGAAGGGAGGCTAATATTCGTTTTATTGCACCTGATCTAACGAAACCTCATTGAAACAAGAGTAAACTACTAATAAAATATTCCTTTCTAGCACAATTTGCCTAAATATTTGTTTAATTATCCTTACTTTCAGCAATGTGCACATTGAATAATTAACGGACATGTAATCGTATTCAACGCACCAAACATGTGCCATGACAAAATGGTGAATTGGAGTCTCAGCACCATACACAGCCATCGATAAGTCGATTATAAGTTACACCACTGACGTCTATATGGCATGAACAATGCCACTGCAGCGCGTTCACGACGCAATAATCTAAATAAAGAGTGTCAATTCGAAATTAATAATTCAATAAGCGACACTGAAATAATGGGTCGGCGACGTCACCGCTGGCGAAAGGAAACACAGCAGACGTGCTCATAATGCTCTCAAAAAAAGCAAGCTAATAACAAAGCAGTTTCTTTGGTTTATTACATATTGCAGTTTGGATTGACTTTTTCACCAACTTATTTAGCAATCCTTAAATAGCTGAAAGTGTCCGTTGAGGAAACTATTGTGGCACCAATTGTAGGTGAAAACTGCACACTTTTTATGGTCGCAACAACTGACATCAATTTTGTTCCGAGATGTTCCAAATTCCCCGGCGTAATTGCATTATTCATTTGCATCTCGCTTTAACACTGACTACAAATTGATGTTAATTGCAATTTCGGTGAGAAAGAGAAGAATAGCGGTCAGGAAGATAAACAATATAACTTCCTGCATCAACAGTAAACAATAACGAATGTTTTCAATTACATGGGAATCTTTCTATCTCAAGAGAATTAGGAAATTCAATTAAAATTCAAATTAAGGAATTGGAAAACAACATGAATTGTTTGTCATTAGTTCACGGAAACTAAATATTTAGCTAGTTTATTCCTTGGTAGTTGATAAATGTTCAATAAATCATTGAATGACAAAAATAGGAAATGTTGCAATATGTTGCTCAGCACAATGAAAAAGCATAAGCAACTAATTATAGCGATTATATAATTATTGTAGTTGATTAGTTTGCTACTAGTAAACCAGTGCTTGTAACTCCGCTAAGCAGGCTTTAATCAGCTGAGAATAAAAAATGCTTATGAATTCAAATTCGTCAATTTCCGTTCTGCAATAAATAACCATTGACTTTGGAGTCACGAAGAGCTAGCGGTAAGCCGTGTTCAAATCCGGCCAAAACATCGTATTCGCCTCCGTTTAATTCTATGTCTTTGCTTAGTTACATAATTATTCAAGTTTCGATCGTCATTAGCATTTAGCAAGCGGCGAACGGTGCACGGCTTGGAATAGTTGAATCGTTGGATGCAAAGTACCTCTCAGGAGTCTCAGGTATTCGAATGGCCTGCACACGGCGGCAGGAATCATTGACACACCCAAATACCAACGCGAACGCTGCTTATTCATTCATTCCTGCCATGAGCATAGAAATTGACTTCACAATATTACAGCTGGCCCCTTTCATTTACCACTTTGCTAGTTTATGCTGTGTTAGTCTCAATCCAATCAAATACCATGCCAAGTCCAAGCCGAGGTAAACCAAGCGGAATTTATCATACGATTGTGTTATTGGTATTAATCATAAAACGCATGCACAACATGTTTCGATGAGCGAATGACTTATATTAATATAAAAAACATGCATGACTGTATTTCAATGTATTTTACTGTTGTTTGTTTTGCTTGAAAGCAAAAACAGATGAAAACAGATGAAGATTTCCTCCTCCTCATCAAAATTCCAAAAATCTTCACATAAATTGGTCTAATCTCGACGTGGTACTTGGAATTGGATGGATAGCTAGTTCCAGGTAAAATTACGTGACATTATGAATATTAAATGATTGCACTCCCTATTTATAGAGCAGGTATCACAGATTGTTCTTCAAATAGCCTGCGCCTTGAACACCTGTTTTCTCAGAAGCCTCATAACTTCAGATAGGCATGTGGCAACGCAGAACCACATCAAGGTCTGTTGTTACCTCCAGCGAAAAAGGTTCACAATACTTTCAATACACAAGAGAATTTCGTCAGATCATTTCAATTCCTTTGCAGGTTTTATTGCTTGCGTTGTTTAATATTGTAATAAATTATAATTGATTTAATTGCCCTATATTTCTTATAACCCTCATTCGCTTATCCTTGTTTTGGTTGCCTCAACATGTTCACCACGTCGTAATGAATATGAATTGATTGATAGATATTTACCTGTCGGTGGACGTTCTTTCGGGTAGCATATCCGGAACAATCCCTTGGTCCTCGTGTAGTAGTAATACTTGGAGTTGACGCTTTCCAATAGGGCCTGGCTTTGTGCATCGGAGTGTTTACTCAAATAGTTCTGCAAGCAACGAGAAATCATCAAGCAAACCAGCCCAACTGCAAATACACGCCTTGCACGGCAACGAAAGTAAAGTCAACAACATTACGAAAGATGCGTTCTTCATTTTCTGCTCAATTTAGAAACGATTGTTGGCATAACAGAGCCTTTATATTAAAGTTCAGTTTCTCTGTTATGAAACTTTACAAGCTTTACTCACTTTACATTGAGAGCTTTTCGTTTATAGGAAGCTATGTTGGGCGTTTTTTAAGGAAAATAAATAACGTTTTATAAATCAATTTTAAGTAAGTGTTATAGTGCAAATTTTCAACAAAATGAATCTTAAACACTTCGTGACCACACTCAACAATACTTTGAAAATAAATATTAGTTTATATACATGATATAAGCAGAAAAAATTGTTTCGTAGAGAGAAATTAATGTTTTATTGATTTGGATGTTTGTAAAACTATTTTCATCTATCTGACCAACACAAACTGATAATAATAATAATAATAATAATAATATATTTTGATATAGAAGACCATCAACCAACGGTCCTTCAGCCAAGAAAAACAATAATTACATGAATCTTAGTTTTAAACGGGTTTCCGGAAGTTTCCGGATGTGTGGAAATTAAGAGGGATTTTTATGGTGAATTCTTCAATAGCTGCTAGGCGGGAGGGATGGTTGTAGAAGAGTTTAATGGTTAGCTCGATATGTCTCAATTCTATTGGAAGTATTTGGTTATCGAATACACGTTTGTGTTTGAAATGTTGTGCAATGAATTATTAGGATGTCTTAATTTAGAAATGATCCGCATTGCTCCTCGTTCGCCCACTTCTAAGTTCCGTTTTGCCGTTTTAGATGCAAGAGCCATGCATAATCTAGAATTGGTCTACAAACAGCCCACAAACTGATACTTTACTATTCAAACTATTAAATCAAAAATATTAAAATTATTCAAAATTACGTTAACAGTCAATTATCGAAAATCCTTATGATATGTAAATCTACTATCTTCACTTTATCAACAATATCAGTTTACCAACATGTTAATATCACCGCACAGGTGCAGTGTCATTAGCATAAAGTAGAAGCTAATAACAAGTAACTACACGTTCTGAGCAATTGCATATTTTGACAAATTTAGCATTGCAATAGACCAAACACAAGAAATATTTGGAACAATTAAAAGAAAACTGAGATGTCAAGGACGTTACTAGCGAATAGTTACAAAAACAAATGCCGACGCAACAATGAGCAATATATGCATAAATAATCATGATATGTCGCACCACATTGAACAGGAAGCAACGAAAGAAAAGCTAACTAATTTGTATAGCACTTGCAAAATCTAGTTAATTACAATTCAATGATGTTCTCGATCTTATGAGAATTAAATTAACTGAATTAGCTGATTGAGATGTATGAAGTAAACAATATGCAACTAAAAGTTGGAAAGCCAACGTGATAACAATCAAAAGAAAAGGGAAAAACCGACTTTCAACTTTTCCAACTTGCATTCTAGTTACTAGTGCATTAATGCATATTTACGAATGAGTTCACTAAGGAGGGAATTGTTAAGAGCACTCATTATTGTTAATTATAGTAAGCACGTGCATTATATCAACAATTAACTACAATACAAATGAAAAATCTGCTTCTAGTCATGTTGCGAGTTGTCGAGCATTGTCGAGTCTTTATCACACGACAAGCTGAAATAATTGCAATTTCATTTTTATTTTCGATTGTTAGAAATATGTTAAGTAAATAAATGTAACTTCAATTGACAGGATGTTTTCAGATTTAAAGGCAATTATTAATGACCTTGACTAAACGATTAGAGTAATCTACAGGCTGCAACAGGCTGAAAGTTAATTGCACGCCAGACGAGGAAAAAAGTGCCGCGTCATATAAATGACCCACTTTGCTGATGTATTCAATGAAAACGAAAGATTTTTCTGTCGTGCTTCGATTCATCCGTCGATCAATTTCTATTCGCATTTAATCTTACACTGCAGAAATATGAACACAACACGCTTACAGCGTATTTTATAAATTTTCATAATCCGTCTACAGAGATGCCGCGTTTCTATTCAGGGAAAATGAGCAAGAAGGTTATTCTTCATTGATCTCTAATTGATGCAAAACTCTTACTGTGCGTTGTATCCTGTTAGAAAAGGCGATAACAAGAGGTTAATCGTAGTTTGTAGTAAATGAATGTGAAAGCAGTACATATTTTGACCGATCAGTAATTGTTTTAATGTTATTGATTTAAATGGCATTTATTATGCTCGGTTGGTACGCTGGAGCAGAAATTCTAGTTAAATTGTACCTATTTAAATTTTATGAATAATTTTGTGCATGTAGTATGATAATAGATGACTGGCGCGCATTTTACCTGTTCTTATCGCAAATAACGAATGCACTAGTCGTCATGATAACACTGTTACGACATTTAGACGATACTACTAAACATTTGACCCAAATTTCATCTAACAATATAAAGCTATAATTTGGCGGAAACGTAGTCCATTACTGAGCCATTCAAGCAGAAAACGAAACACCGATTTTATCACAATTTGTCATAAGTCAAGTGTTTCCCATCACTTGCACGCATCACTCGTCAGTTCGGGTGCTTCAATACGAGCTCATCGTCTGCGGACTTTCTTTTTTGAGCTGACACACAAATAATCAACATCGTTTCCGATTCGAATTTGGCGCGTTTTCACTTCTCGTCCAGCGAGTTGAAGAAACGTTGTATTCCTGTCCTGCAAGAGCAGCAGCCGAAGGTGATCCAGTGCAACGTGTTTGCAATTGCGACGATTGCGCGCGTTTATTAATTAATAATCGCGTTGCTGTCGATGGCGTTTTACTTCGCGCAGCCTTGATCGAAGGCAGCGCAGCACGCGTAACACCTTAAGCAGGTATTTTCCGTCTTTGCTTATCCCGCGTTTGGAAATCCCACAGAATGCACAAGCTGCATCGCGAGCGCTAAAACTATTTAGAAAGTTGTCCGCATGTCCCGACTTGAATGCATTTTCAAACAAACCAGAGTCTAGGTACGCGTTTGATCTTTGATTCGAAAGAAAAACATGGCAAACTTGTACTACATGTTGGGATACCACCTGATTGCAAACGGATTAACATTTCGCACAATGCAGTGAATTTATTACCTCCATCTAAAATTATAACTGACATAACTGTTTGCCTGGAGTTAATAATTGCAACTGACTGTGTACGGTTGTAGTGGGATTATTAGCGCATTGCATTGGAATGCAATTACCTGCGACTGCTAGTAATCTCATGGTGAGACATTTTCATAACAAAAACATTTGACACCGTATAATGAATTTAAGAACTGACTAGAACATTGATACCATCATGCATTGAAGATTGTTCGAAAAGTCTTAGTCTTATCAAGATGCATTTGCATGAGTATTATGATTGGATGATGCCAAGGATGCACGCATGCTATGCTACTGATTGCACAACAATAGCTGCCCACCATTATCGCAAAGGAGGCAGATGTAGGCAGGACAGTCAAGGCCGCCGTGGTACCATCTCATCTTGCATGTCAACGATCAACGATCAATGAGCGATGTGAATATCTGACAATCATAAAATGTTGATGCAGGTTTTACTACTTCGTAAATTGATCATCGAAACGTGATGGTAGTAAAGTTAAGTAAGTTAGTTGACTCGATTCCGTAGCCAGATCAAGTTGAATCAGTCGATGGCGGATAGATGTTAAAATATGTGTGAAATGCAAGAAGAAGCCGAAGAACAGCTATTCCACTCATTAATATGCCGCGGCTGAGCACAGGCATTAAGCATGAGGAGCGGGCTGGCATGGGCGATGGCCATGCTGCGGACGGACGGCTTGGGCAGCGCGCGTCAGAACGCTACTCAAGTCTTAAGACATCGCTCAGAGCGCCATGAATACGTGCCGGAATTCATTCACTGATGATGCCCCATGTCCATGACGCTCAAGCCTTACATCAATTCATTCGCTCCAAAGTGCAAATATTACACCTTACTGGCTCAAATCAATTGCCCCGCGAACTTAGGTAGCTTGTTGATTGTTACCTGGATGTTAGTCCTTTTGACTTCGATGTACAGCCAGTTATCGGTGGCGAACGCGATGGTGAGCAGGGCAACCGCAATGATGGACGTGATGGTCGCCAGACTGAGCGTGACCGCTGAGCAAGGCATCTTCGTTTGTCTAGGTCGCAAGGAAGATTTACAAACTTATTACGATCGCTACTCTACGTTTCTATTCTACTCAGCGCGCACGCCGCACAAATTCGATGTGACGCCTTTTCTTGCACTTTGCCAACTTGACCGCGCAACTTTTGTAGCACCTCTGAACTGGAAACTTCGCTCAACTCGAAATAATTGATTGATTTCCTACACTTTGCGGACAGTTGTGATCAGATGAGCCCCAGTGACGTTTGTAGGTGATTATTGCACCATGCTGAGATTGGGAAATCGAGCGGTGGTGGAATGCAGGCTGCCGAGCTGAGTATTCGCGAACGCGGAGCAAGCACGAGTCGCCCGACGACTTCAAGCACACTGGAAGAATTCACTTCACCACCGTCTAACCGACCCAACGAAGAACCTGTCTACCTCTCGCTGCCTCCACTCTTCTTCAGGTGGCTGAGCCAGCGGCGCTGCGTTGGCGTCTTACCTCGCTTGTTCTGAGCGCTTCTCGCCTGCCATGGCCAGTTACATTTATTGCATTCAAAACACCTGAAATTGTGTAGTATTGATCTCTCTCTTTTCTAGGAAAGTCCAAAAATTGTATTTAGTTGTAACGTTTAGTTTATCCCGTTATAGTAACATCATAATACTTAAAAACAAATAATGTATCACAAGTTTAATATTCAATAACTTTCATTAAAATTGGGAATCATCTTAGTGGTTTCTTAGATTGAATTGTTCGCTACAAACCTGTTCCATACTAATTAAAGTTGTTCAAATCATTCTAAATTGACTTAACGTGTCGATACTTTCCCTGAGAAGGATCATTGCAGTAAGTGTTGTGCTTTGAGCAAGAGGCAATGAACAATCGTATCACAGGGAATTTAATTCCGGCCTCGCAAACGATTTTACTAGCATGTAAAGGTGGTGCGCTTAGATTAAGCCGCGTTTCTCCAGCATTAACTGGAATTGCTGTAAGGCGCCGCGTAAACTGAACTGCAGTCCCCTGCTGACCGGCAGTAGGGGAAACTCAGGTGCCACTTCGTATTTGTCATCAATCCAGGCAGTAAGTCGGCGAATCATCTTCACCCCCTTCTCGCGGAAGTGATTGTAGATTTCTTTGCTAAACACCTCATATGGATAGTCCAGCATATCGGTCATTGATTGGACCAGGCGGAGAAGAACCAGCTCATTGTAAGTACGAGAATTCTCGTTCCCTTGCTGTGAATTGCATTGCTTGTAATAGCCAGCTTCGTTGTAGTACGGTTCGGCAACCAGAATCAACCCTTGTATGCTGACGATCAGCTGGAGAAGTGTGCTGTTAGGGGTCCATGTCTCAGTCCCACGACCCAACCAGGTTCCTAGCAGCGAAATACAAACACGTCCTTGTACGTATAAGTTGGGGTTGACGTGTTCAGAATGGTAGCTGATGTAGCTGCACTGGGGAGGCAGACGAGGATACTCAGCGCTTAATTGCAGATCAAATATAAAGAGTCCATCTTCATATGGCGTATTATCAGGGCCACGGATCATGACTGAGTATAGGTCCGTGCGGTCGGAGAAGCCAAGCACCCAAACTCCGGACGGAAGAGAATCACGCAGTAAATTAATTTCTGTCTTTACCGTTTTAAAGAATGTTTGATTGTCTACTGGTTTAATGGGATCTTCGTAGTATCTGTGATAAACCGGGGCTTCGTCAAGACATTCAAATGGTTCCATCTTAGTTCTGGTATCAACATCGTTAGCGGGGGAAGGTGCACACACAGCCGGGAGTTCATTTTCAGATGAAGCTATAGCTTGGAATGTTAAACTGGGAACTCCATCGAGCAAGTCTTCGCTGGAAGCCTGAGGCGATACATTAGGTACCATCAATTCCAGCGAGAAGTCAAGAGTACCAGAATCTTTAGAACATGATGACTTTTTTACTACTGCATTAACCTGTGTTTCAGCAGTAGCCTTGTCCTCTGTTTGGGTTTTGGCATGCCCACGTGGCTGGTCTTTGGTGGTAGGTTTCGGTTGCATACTCTCATGAGATTTGGTTGCTTTTGGAGGTACATCTTGTGAAGATTGACTTAATTTCGGAGTTGAGCAGGTTACAGTCGTGAGCGAATCATCTGGGGTGCTTGATAAACTCTGAAGAGGTGTAGGAGGCTGATAGTAACTTGCATTAAATGGTGAAGATGTCACCTTAGCAAGTGCATCTAGAGATTCGGGCCCTCCAATTCGAGTAACAACCTCAGTGTAGGCCAAGTCCATTCGACATTTGAGCATTGATAATAATTCAATGCATAGACTGATTATTGATTGAGCATCTCGGTTTTCCTCAATAACAGTAGGTGTGGATGTTTCTGAAAATATTGTATATTTTATGAGATCACCGTAGTTTTACCTACCAATAACCCTACCTCCGCCCGATAGAAGATTAATCCGAACGCGACACTCTTGTTTCATCACTCTAGTGATGTTATCAAATTCAGCTAGAGTCGGTTCTTCGGCATTAGATATTACAATTTTATTACTAATTTCCACTCCAGCAGCTTTAGCCTTCTCCTTGATTTTATTCAAAAGCAGTTGGTAATGAGCGCTACGAATATCAAAATATTGGGTCTCCAGGAGTTTATCCAGGTAGGAAGAGTTTTCATATACAGTAAGCAGCTGCTTCAAGAACTACAACATATGATATATTACAAGAAATTAGTAATCTAAATAGTAATAGTAGTAATCTAAATATTCCGTTGAAGTACCGTCCAGTTTTCCTCGCGGGTTCCATTTAATTTTGTTAAAGTATTCTTAATGTGTTTAATCCTTAAGCGGATGAATCTCAACCGAGTGGCTAGTGCGGCCCAACTTGGTTCTGGCAATTCCCCAATGAAAGACTCAATACTCTCCGTTTCCCAGGACTCATGTCCAGTTGTATCCATCTCCACCTCTAAACTATGCTCACTATCCAAATCAGAAATAGACTCAGTTTTTAAAATACAAAGGTCTCGTGGAAAACAGTTCTCCACTCTTCCATCAATCCATTTCACCTGAATAAAACCCTCTGGAAACGAATCGAGTACAACTCCCAGATTATAGGCCACCAACACATTGCGATATACGATGCATCCTGGTCGGAATACAAAAAGTGGATGCCTTTTAATTTCGTACACGCTGGTTTCGGATGTGCAAATGACTTCAGCAGCATCATCCGAATCCTCGTCATACTGGAACCACTTGACAAGTGCCGTGCGTTCGAGATATGACACTTTTTGGATTACCCCAAACTCGTCTGAGGTAGAATTGACTAGACACACCCACTCCCCGGGGAAAAACTCGTGATCGTCCAAGGACACCGAATAGTAAAACTGTGTCGTATTTGCTTCGCTCTCTACACTTCCATCTTGCCATACCACAGTTGCTTTGGAGTCCATCACTATGGCATTGACAATCACAGGTTGCCCCAGGATAACTGTTGGTGGTTCCTTCTTCTTCCACATTTCATCTTCCTCTTCATCAGTAGTCCATTCAGATTCATTATTTTCTTTCTCGCGGCGGCGAATCTTGCGATAAGCGCGTGTGACACGACGAGTATATTCAGTACGGAAGATTCCGCTTCCGCGAAGATTCCGTCGGCCTCGTTTAGAAGTCTTCAGCTTTTTCTTTGGTTGATTTATGCTGTATTTTTCGGTTTGCTTAGCAATCCAATCATTCTTCCGTATAATTACATCATCTGGCTGAATAGACAAGTATCGCTGTTCGCAGAATTCTGGTATGGCCAGATCTACTGTCCTGAGGACCTTTACCCTATTAGAGCAAACAATTAGGTATTTGATTTGTACTATTCTGTTTTGGATCTTACTTGGGAATATCCTCTTTAGGCACTTCATAATAGTAGCACAAATGTCCTGAAATGCTTTGAGCACTTATTCCTAATTCAACTGGCGTTATCTTATGGACAACAAAGACGTGACATTTGCTCATGTTGTGCCTCATTACACTCGTTTTCCGTACCCATTTTGGTTTATCCAAATTTATAGGTATTATATTCTGCACAAAATGCAATAATTTTTATAAAGAAGACAGTAAAAAGCGTTTTTCTACATACTTTCAATGAACCAAGGGTAAAGTTGCTCAGGAAGAACCATGGGTCACAAACCTTATTCAGTGAAATATTAAACTTATTGTTAATGGGAGTAATTTCAACAATTGATCCATCTTTGCTGATGAGTGTGACCGTGTATTCAGCTTTCTGCAAACAAAAGTCAGTGCTATCTCACGTTCTCACAAATCCCTCTAGATATTCTTACGCATATAACCCCAAATTTGTTTCCGACCGCCGCTGGGATGCCAATTTCGAATTGTTGAGTGTACGATAAGCGATCATTGGAAACATTTTCGATGACTGCATCGCTGCCCTCAATGAAAACCGCTGAGCACAAATGCCTTTCTCGGTAGTACCCCCGCTGAGTCTCAACACCATTCTCCAGGCGACGCACGATGTCACCCTCCACAGGGCACCTGCTGGTCAAGTGCACCTTTTCCTGCTTGACCAACTGCTCCCTACCCCGGTTGTTGGGCCTCTGCCACATAACCCACAGCTCACCCTTCTGCAGCAGGCGACTGGTTTCCATTTCGCCGCAGTTTTCATATGTATCCACCACGACCCCGAACATAATTTGGCCGTGCTTGTTGAAGCGATAAACGACATCGTTGCAATAAAATTCTTTCATCGCCTGCATCGCTCACCGCGCCCCAGGTGATAATCCCACGCGGTTGTAAAAATGACGAGCCTCGCTCAGCCGCGTACCGGAAACCGCTGTATTCCACGATTCAGGTTACGCGCGATTTGGTAATTCTTCCTCGCGGGTGCAATGTGCGCAAGACGAGGTGCAGTGCGCAGGCGACTGGAGACGAGATACGATAATTTAGAACGTTGAATTAAAATAAAATATTTTCACAACAATTCCCGAAAAGTTCGGGCAAGAGGTTGTGACATAATATATTTTAGATGCGATTAGAAGCGTGATTATTCTGTGAATTATTAAGGATATTACTACAAGAAAATTTGGAAGAATGAAACGTAGTATTTAGATTTCGATTCCCGAAATTTCGTGTACGTGTTAATTTTGGGCTAAAATAATTTTGACATGTTTTTGTAAACGTTGCTGGATTGTTTTCTATGACGACACTCCCAGCAAACTGGATAGTTTCATCGACTTTAGATGAATACTTAAAAAGTAACTTTTTGACACTTCAATATTACTACTTCCATAAATATATTTTAACCACTATGAACTAATTTTTAAGTATTGTATCAGTTGCATTCAAGTATATTTGATATAGTAAACACGGTGACGTGTAATAAGCACATTTTCATCACCACGGCAAACTCTCAGTATATACAATATTTAACGCAAATTTTGAAATTGTCATAAAAAAAAAAGTCATGCCACATTCACACAATTGCGACGCAGGAATGTATGGCAATTTTTACTTATATCTGTTAGATATGGATACAATCAAACATTTTGATTCTTCTTTAACCGCTCTTAGATAATAACAGTCTCCAGCTTAGGCAATTCAAGCTTGTAAAATCTCAGAACCTCGATTTCGGCTGCATTCTGACCCAGATTCTCACATCGAACATGCATAAATTGTACAAAAATCTTGCAGACAATCCACCCATTCGTTTTCAGCCTAAGTAATAGTTTTTACAACATATGTGATATTGAAAGTACTTTTTGGTAATGTACCGACTAGTAATTCAGTTGACTTGCTCCATGCGTACAATGTATAAAATAATAAAACTGATGATCAATGTCATCGTGATGAGCTTAACACATGTTTCGCAAGTGCTGCATTTCTGCGGAACGGGCAAACTTTGACACCTGGGGAACTTGTGAGGAAGGACTTGGCGACTATGTGGTAACTTCGTTTTGCTTGTAGAAATCGCCTCGTTCGGAGCTGAGTGCGTCGGGCGGCGGCGCCTCCGCGTCCGGCCACTTATCATGGCCACCATTCGTGCCGGCCGGAATGGTGTAGGTGATACCGTATGGTCGCAAGTGGTAGATGAGATACTCCAGTACGTACATCTGGTTCGGGCTTACGTAATGAAACGACACCGCGTTATCACTGCAGCAGTCCATTCCCTGCAATGCAAATATTTGCTTTCAGGTTGTAAATGGTAGTATAGTTATATTTGCGCAAATTCCACAATCAATACTCGCTGTAAATCCAATGCAGCAGGTATAATGTATGCACGCGCCTGATAAATATTTGTATAACAAGTCTAATAACGTAATAACGAGTACGATGTGAAAGTGTGTGATATTTACCAGTAACTACTAGTAACAACCTACTGTTGCTATCACCACTTGATGTAATATGCGGGACTCACCTCTTCAGAGTCGTAGTAAATGTATTTCCAATACCAGAATGACTTCGGCGAATGACCGGGAATAAGGTGATGCTCCGGCACAAACGGGAAGAAACGTCCGCGACCTTGTGGATCGCGAGAATCTCCAGCTTCGACTCCGACAGCCTCCAAACATTTGCCGATTTCAACATCCTCGGCTCCGCTATTAGTTTGTTTGCATAAAGTTGCATTGGGTAAAGCCACCTGTAAGCGGAACCAAACATGTATAACCGTGGGCAAATGAAAGTTAGATTTGTGTGACATACAGTGACAAAACGTTTCAAGGCCTCTTTACTCAGCACATATCCGGCTCCTCCACTCATGTATCCCTGCTTCACGTAGGGTTTGAACCGGCATCCGAAATAGATCGGCTTCTCCTGCTCGTAGGGTTTCAACATATAACGCAGGTTCTCCACCACAACATACGTATCATCATCAGCCTTTAAAAACCAGTCGGCTTTATCGTAATAGTGTTGATAGACATACTTGAAGGCCTCTTTCGTTTTGCCCCAGAGATTCTCCCGTCCCTCCGAGACCGGCAGTGCCACACTCGGCAATGAAGGATCTTAAAAGAAATTATGTCAATCAACTCTTTACACCACTCTAGACAAAGTGTACCTTCAGTTGAGCTCATAAAAAGTAAGTGATTGCATCTTTTGCCCCATGTGTTCTTCACATGCTTTGCCTTCTTCTCGTGATTATTTGGACCTGTCATGATCCAGCATAGGACACGCACATCTTCAGCGAGCTGTTTTGCTACCGACGCATCTTCATCGTCATGATCGTGTGTTCCTGGATCAATAGCAGGGCCTTGAAGGTGAGCAATTTCATGACTGTAGTGTGGATCGCCATAATGCATCATATATCCCGTCAAATCTGGCGATGTCAGCATGGTATAGGTCAAGGCAAAACCGATGAACATCCCCGCGAGGAGAGGTGCCAACGTGTTTCGCTTCACCATTGGCCTGCACAGAAAGAAATATCACATGGGTAAAATATTATATAATGCCCAAAATCAATTTATTGTCAGACTACAATGGTACCAATGTGTGACTGTCTGCCTGATTTATCAATTTTGGCTGATTCCCCTGGTTCCGCATGATGCACATATGCATCGTCGTCGGCGTACATCCGCTGACATTGTACGCGTCACGACAGAAATATGCATCGATAAATATTGTAACAAAGGGCACTCATTGTCATTATCAACCGCATTGCAATGCATTGGGTATGAATGCAAAACAAAACTATGGGAATAATGCAATCGGAATGACAATGTAAACAAGTACCTTCTGTGTGTCATAAGCCACCGCACTCATCTTAAACAAATACTAAGTCTACATACGCTGCGCGAATATATGATCCCTAGATAACACAAAATCGTGAAGTTCATTTCATTCTATTGTGTGACTTTATTGACAAGCTATTTCGATAACAGTCCAAATGATGTAATTCATGTTTTCATGAAATTGTACATCAATTTATCATTGTGCTATCCGCCGAGGTGAATTGATATGAAAAAAGACGTTCAAATTCGCGTTTATCGTGCAGGGTATTATTGCGCATGTTTAATAAAGAAAGAAACCAAAACTAAAACATGCATTAATTCACAAATTACACAATGCATTAAATTTACAACTCAATCAGCCTTGAAACAATTGAAGTGACAAAAGGTAAAACGTATGAAATAAATTTGCTTTGGCGGTCTAACTATAGCACTGAAATAATCGGGCATAGATAAAAACAAATAAATACCGCATAATAATGCCCAAAACCTTGTACACCGAACGCACACAACACTCGGTCATAAACTATCATTGTCGTAAAATGTTCCATTATTATCCTATCTCTGGCTGAGAATTACAAGTAAGGCCGAAGGACATTATAGATAATTAAACAAAACTAAATCAACTGTCTCATCAAACCTGTTCATATTCGCTCGTAGTAGAAGATTCCTCATCAATCAGCGTTAAATGAATTCTTCTCGTGAATGTTTATTTGGTCGGTTGTTAAATCTGCTGATCCAATTAATCTCGCGCCGTCCGAGGCGCATTGTGATTAGATCGACATTGGCAAGCAGGGCAGGATAGGGAACTGCGCCAGCCCCTAAGGCATCGTCGGCGAAGCCTCAACTGGGAGCACAAACCTGGACACCAGAACACCGGCGTACCTCTCGATATACTAAAGCGACGATGGTTATGTTTTCGGATTTCTCTTTTCAGCTGCTTTGCGTTAAGCGTGTTGCAGTTGTTTCGCCGCGTTTGGTAGGGTTGCGATGCGCGCGCGTACAACAATGCCGGCGGCAATTGCTAACGGCTGCGGCAAATGCTTCACGAATTAAGTTGCTAATAGTGTGAGGTATTTTGCAATTCATCGGGTTCATATAGATCTTGCACATGCTCAAATTGAAATTTATCTTAAACACCCTTAAAATATATCTTTGACAATAAGTCACCTTCAAAACTTATTTGGTTAGGTTGGAGTGATGAACTTTTCGGTGGAATGTGGATGGTCTTTTTAAAATTCAGAAAGAAACTTGGAAGGAACAGTTGTTCTTTAAGTTTGATAAACTCGTAGGTATTTGTATTATGATCCAGTATCTTTTATTATCTTATCAACTAGGCATTATTTAACAAACAAATATCTATTTATTTTTAGGTTGATTTGAGTGGTCATAGTTTACTACTTTATCCAAGAACTCTTTTCTTTTAATTCATTCAACAAAAATATATATATCTATCTTGCAAGTAGGTACTCTGTTATAAAACACTACTGTTTTTGAATATATAATGGGAAAATTGTTTTGGTTATGTTAATTAATTTTATTTACTTGGCATGCTTGTTATCAAATATTCGTTCTTTAACTTCCGACTATTGGAAATATATGTGCAGTTATTAATTAATACGTTGTTTACTCGGAAAGCACCAGATTTCAAACCTCGAGTAACGTATAGAATACTAATAATTCTTTAATTAGCGGATTAAATAATCGTCACACACGAAAAGAATGTATTTCACACTGGGGAAGAGGTATGATTATATATATTAGATTATATTTATATTATTATATTAACGTAATAAAAAGTAGTTTATAGAATAGATATTTAGAAATTATTATAATATGTAATACTTTACTATTGTATTTGTTTTAAAAATGAAACACTTTAATACTAGTAAATGATTCTTTTAACATCTTCTAGATGTCACATGCTCCCATTCAAATGATTATTCACAACCAGATGGCGTTGGCAACACTGGATGGGTTTAATCCGTTGACGCAGCCTGTGTTACCGGTCGGAAAGTGCATCGTGTTTTTTTTCAACTATCTCCAATCTTGTTAAATCAAATCGTAATGCCTTCAGATCTTGAGAATAGTGAACAAGGAGAATCCAGTGAACAAGAGGAAGACACTTCATTGCCTGCTGCAAATGGAGATGACGATGCAAGCACGGTAACGTGGAAAGACTTGGTAAGCACCACGTGTTTTTTAATAACACATTTTTAGCACCCCATGTGTTCTTGCATTGATAAACTATTAGTAATTCCAGGGACTTGTTGATGAACTTTGCAAAGCATGTGAGCAACTGAAATGGAAAGCGCCGTCGAAAATTCAGCGCGAATCAATTCCTGTTGCTTTGCAAGGAAAAGATGTTATTGGTTTGGCTGAAACAGGTTCTGGCAAAACAGCTTCATTTGCCTTACCTATCTTACAGTCCTTGCTGCAAAACCCACAGCGATACTTTGCTTTGGTTCTAACTCCAACCAGAGAACTGGCTTTTCAAATATCTGAGCAGTTTGAAGCACTTGGTGCTTCAATTGGTGTAAAATGTGCTGTTATTGTTGGTGGGATGGACATGATGTCACAAGCATTAGTTTTGGCAAAGAAGCCACATGTTCTTATTGCAACTCCTGGAAGATTGTTGGATCATCTTACAAACACAAAAGGGTTCAATTTGAAAGCATTGAAGTATCTGGTGATGGATGAAGCTGATAGAATTCTAAACATGGATTTTGAAGTAGAAGTTGACAAGATTCTGAAAGTTATTCCAAGAGAAAGACGTACATTTTTGTTTTCTGCAACAATGACAAAGAAGGTTAATAAGTTACAAAGGGCTTGCCTGAAGGATCCAGTTAAAGTTGAGGTTTCTACAAAGTATCAAACTGTTGAGAAGCTGCAGCAGTATTATTTGTTTGTTCCAGTTAAATTTAAGGTATGTTACATAAACAGCAGCAAATTTTATGATAATGTGGTTATTCTTTATTAGGATGTGTACCTTGTACATATTTTGAATGAAATGGCAGGCAATACATTTATGATTTTCTGCTCTACATGTAACAACACTATTCGGACGGCATTGATGTTGAGAAATTTAGGTTTTACAGCAGTGCCTTTACATGGACAAATGGGACAAAACAAACGTCTTGCAGCTTTGAACAAATTCAAGGCGAAAAATCGTTCCATTCTTATTTCAACTGACGTAGCAAGCAGGTAAGTTAATTTATTTTATCACTCTTGTTTTATTTACTTGTTTAATTTTTATCACTAATATTTTGTTTCATTAATATCAGAGGGTTGGATATTCCTCACGTCGATGTAGTAATAAACTTTGACATCCCAACTCATAGCAAGGACTACATCCATCGCGTTGGTCGAACAGCACGTGCTGGACGTTCCGGCAAAGCAATCACATTTGTGTCTCAATACGATGTAGAGTTATATCAGCGAATCGAAGAGCTCATCGAAAAGAAGCTGCCTCTGTACAAAACGGAAGAGGAGGAAGTGATGGTTCTTCAAGAGCGTGTCGCTGAGTCTCAACGCCTTGCTAAGTTAGATATGAAGGACTTAGATGGCAAGAAGAGTGGTAAGAAGCGGAAGGGAGATGCCGCTGATGATGACGACATGGAGATGTCTTCCGGCGTTCGTAAGCGACTTAAAGGTGGTGGTGGAGGAGGAAAGAAGAAGTTCAAAGGGAAAAAGGGTAAATAATGGTACGAATGAGCGGTTTTTGTATGTCAATACAAGTTTTAATTTTATACCTTAATAATGTAATAAATGTGTTGGGTATCACATCAAGACTTTTTTCGAATGTTTATGTCATTCAATCTTTGCAGTCTGAAAAGATTACTTTCTATGTGAAGGTTTTCCAGGGTTATCAAGTGAGATTCGACAATTTTGTAGTGAATTCTTTTTAATAAATATTCTGTTTTTAGATATCGAAGCAGTACAAAAGAGTAAAACATATTACAATGCAGGTAAACTATTTTCTTCATATTATCGAAAATAATTTAATTGTTCTCTGGTGTAATGCATTTTCGGTTTATTTTTTAGTTTAGAATATTGCACAATTGCAATACGTTATTGTTGTTATTTCTGGACACCGTACTTGGCCTTCATTCCATTATACTGCATTAACTACCAGGGTTATTAGCAGTTATTGGGACTGAATTCTGTGAGGGTATATATTCTATTGAATATACCTTCAGCAGGATTTCAATCGGTGTTCGCAGAATTTGCAACTTGCTGTCACTGCCACAGTCAGGCTTACTGACTGTACTACGGAACGGGGCGATACGTTATTATTATTATTATTTTATTTACACTGGGAAACAACACCGTGTTGACACAGGACGCAGGTACACTGCCATTATACAGGGATGCGGGTAACTACCAGAGTCGAATAAAGCTCATCGCTTCTACGGATTAAGATTTGTCGAATATGTATAAACAGGCAAATACAGGGCTTGTAAGGTGGGTTAAAAGGCAATTACCTAGGCACTGAGACTATGTACATAGCGGCAATTTCAACCGCTACTTAAGACTTCCAAACCACTGCAATATGCTATTTAATCATATTAATGTGTTTTGGTTGGAACTAACTGAAAATACGACATACAAGTTTGAGAATGAAGTTGAATTATTGTTATTTTTGGAGCGTAATGCAACCATGCCGGATGCCAACATCGTACTTGACCTCCATTCCATTACACTGCATCAACTACTCGGTTTATTAGCCGTTATTGGGACTAAATTCGGTGGGAGCATATATGATATTGAATGTACCCTCATCAGAATTTGAACCGACTGGCCAACGGAGCGAGGCAAGTTAAATCACTCTCACTGATTTCATAATTGAGTAGAGATAAATGTAAGTGGGATGGAATAATTGAAAATGTATGTTTTCAGATATAAATATCTGGCCTCGTTCAAAACCTTGGAACACTAAATAAGGTAAACATTATCATTTATTATGAAGCCTTTTAGTATGTTTGTTTAAATGATGTATTCAAGTTGACAATGATTTCAAATGATTATTGAATTTATCGTCACTACCACTGATTTTAATTGTAATAAGATCAGTTATTATTGCAATAATTGTTAATTTCAATTCTTAATTCTTTTGGTTTTCAGTTTTGACCATCAATCCACCAATATTTTCTGCGAATCGTCAATAGTTTTTGCTTTGGGTACGTTAAATAAGGCAAAGTATTTCACTTTCTTGAATTAATTAAAATGATGTATACAAGTTGATAATGATTTCAAATGATTATTGAACTTTCCTATCGTCACTACCACTGATTTTAATTGTAATATGATCCCTAATTATTGGGATAATTGTAATTTTCAATGATTTTATTCGTCTTTTTCATTTTCAGGCTTCAACGTTTGCGCGATGTAAAATATTCTCTGGTGTTGGTTAAATCTTCTGGCCACTGAACCAGCTTTTAATGAGGTAAACACTTTTATTTCGAATATTGTATTATCGTCTTAGTTTACTTAATTCAAATGATGTATACAAGTTGTTAATGATTTCAAATGATTATTGAACTCTCCTATCGTCACTACCACTGATTTTAGTTTTAATAAGATTGGTAATTATGGCAATAATCGATATTTTCAATTAATGAACCTTCATTTTCAGATTTCATTGCGCAATATTGGCTGACGCTCGATAAAACGTTTTGCCCCGGAAATATTAAATATGGTAAAGCAATTTATTTAGAATGATTTTCGCCCTTTACTATGCTAGATTAGTTATTCAAGTAATGTATACCCGTTGACAATGATTCCAAATGGTTATATTTTTTCATTAAAAATAATTAAAATTATGGTTTCAGATGTGAATATTTACACAATATTTGTTGATGTTTGCCAAAACCCTCTGCTTTGGGCACGCTGCATAAGGTAGACATTTTTATTTTATATTTTAAAGGTTCTTAATTTAATTCAATTAATTCAAATGATGCATACAACTTGACAATGAACACACATGATTACCGTAACTAATTCGTCACTACCACTGAATTTCTTTTGAACCTATTTTCTTTCCTTGTATGCAGTATTGGAATCTAATCAGAGTTTTTGTTACAGGTTGGTGGAGAAACTTATCTTTGCTTTTGTGCAATTGTAAGCAATTCGATGAACTTGATTATAATTTCTTATCCTTGTCAGGAAAAGTAGTGGACTGTCTGTCTTATATGATCTTATATATTATGTGATTGAAATAAACAGTGAAATACAATTTGTATCATTTGTAAACATTTAGTTGAAACAATGTGTTGGTGACATTATAGGTTCAATCTCAGGTTCTCTCCAAAAGAATTATTACTAACCTAGTGTGTGCCAAAAGTGTCACGTTTGTTGTTCTCCCTTTCAAAAGGTGCCCTATTAATTTCCTGCGGACAAGTAAATTTAAACTCAGTCTCCCGGAAATGTCGCTGACGTACTAGGAGTGACGTCATATGTTGGCAATAACGCGCTTCAAAGCAAATGGCAAGAAGTTGGTCCGTGAGTTGAGCACCGCCATGGCTTTCTCTACCAACGACGAGATTGAAGTCCTGGACAGCTGGGAGGATATCGAAGAATCAGATGTAAGTAATCCAGCGGTTGTAACTAGCCCGGTGCGACTCTTGTCTAGAAGGCGAGGACGGTGCGGCCGCCAGTGACGCACTTCGCCGAGGCGAGGTTAGGTCTGCACTCAGCTCGCCAAGCAAAAGCATTTTCCGCGCCTCACGCACGCACGTTGACCGATTTTAAGCACTCTGAACAAGCATTTTCTCCATTGCAGGTACTAGAAAGAAAGTTCCGGAATCTAAAACCGCCCAATGAGAACAAGTGAGTAGTCGCCTTATTGCACATTCATTGCTTCATCAAATAGCCTTTACTGGGACTTTTCATATGAATAGCGTTTCGGCCTGCTCATTGCCTTTGTGGGGGGCTGTGGTGAGCTTGCAGGGATCGGCGATTCCCAACTTACAATTTTGGTGACGACAGAAAGTGTTATTTTAACCAAGTTGAATATTTTATGGGAAGCCATGTGATAGTGGTTATTTTTACATCTTAAGGATTTGCTACTGGTATCCCACATTAGTGTTTTTCTTATAGGCACTGTTTTTGTTTTAGTGTCTTCTAATTTTATTAAAAAGTTTTGTTTCACTTGTACAGTCATAAGTGCTCATTGCATGGAAGTTCAATTTCTTATCTAAGCTAACCTTATATTTTAATTCCTGACTTAATTTTCAAGAGAGAATTGGTAATAATTCATGCCTGAAAACACTAAAATTGGTGGCTGCTTGATGGTAGGATTGGAGATTGGTGAGGAATTGTATTGCAATGGCTTAAGTGTGAAATGGAATTTTTGTGTCCTGGCAATGACAATGTGCCTCAAGTGATTGCTAAGAAAATAGGAGAATTGTAACCTGGATGGTTCCATTAACAACTTTTACTTAATAGTAACTATTGATATTGGTGTAGAAATTATGGTCATGGAGACCAAGGATATTTGTTACATCTAATGTTGATTATAAACGGTGTGGAAACATGGATACAGTGGTATAGGGCTATTGTGATGCAGAACTCACAAAGATAAGTTTTTCTTAAGACCACTAATAATAAAATAAATAATAATAAATAATGCCTTCTTCTGAAGAAAATTCTTTCTTCTGAAGAAGAAGGCAACATGCCGAAAACGTTTTATAAATCAATTTTAAGTAAGTGTTATAGTGCAAATTTTCAACAATAT